>JAAAKL020002761.1:0-25021 GCA_010016065.2 Carybdea cf. marsupialis auct. non (Linnaeus, 1758) | reverse complement strand
CTATCGGTTGGGGAAGGAAACGGGAGTCCACCCCTGTAAATGTGCTCTCTCCCCAGGACATTGCTCACTCTGGCTGGACAATAGGCTACGCTCGAAATCGAGCATGCCACCAAAAAAATATTTTAAAAATTTGCATAGCATAGAAAAGTTAAAATGGTTATCAATATCTGGCTTTCGTCATTAAATCTGCTCTACCCGATAGGGTTTTATGCCAAAATACTACATTGGTTGTGAAACTGAGTGACTCCGAAATAATATATACAACGTATACCTTTCGTTGAACTCAAGTTTTATTATCTGCCGACTAGGCCAATTGCGTACACCATCTTTTTTTGTTAACTTCTTGGGCAAAAACCTTATTACACCAAGAAGCCATTACTTCCCTGATAACTACTCTTAAACATAACACGACCATCCTATCGCCGTATTTGTATACTGTGTTTAGCGAAGAAAGGTGGAGTACGTTATTAAGCATACGCAGATGTCGTTCTAAATGGGAAGGTGGTAGCAATTTGAAGTATTCAGTGGATATGGCGTGAAGTATCCAATGGCAGTGGGTTTGGTTACGTCTTTTGAACAATGGTGCCAAGCACGTTGAAGCTGGATAATTGAGCCTTGAAGGGGGAAAAGTGAAATTTATCTTTCCTTTGTTTAGAAAACATTTCAGACTGATTTTAAATATGTTTATTTTGTTTCAGTCTGCCTTCTAGTTTCTGAGATGTTTAACCTTTTTCACTGGTTATCGCAATTTCCAAATGCATGCTTGGTTCCCCATTGCTGTGACGTCGTGGACAGGATTCAAATAGCTGTTTTTCTATTTGCCCTGTTTTGATATGCTTTCAATTTTGGTGCATAAAAGTATATTGTTAGGGCAAGTATAATAATTATTATTTGTAACGTACTTCATTGTGATTTGGATCAGCATTCATCTTTCGGATTGAGTAGGCCACAACAGACCAGATCTGAGACTATCTTCGAGATCATGCACCTCCAGACCTTTTCCAACCTAATCCATAGAGCTGAAATCCTCCAAAGAGCTATACAACCATAGCAACAGTATTGATCCAAGATAGGCGCTGACAAACTTCCTATTCATCCAATCCGGAGCTACATGGAACATCAGCTCGGCGTGAATGAGTTGAATATTTTATAGGAGTACAATAGTATCATCACCGACATCGTAATCCTTTTTTGTCAATTTTGCCGTAATCCATCTTCTAAATCTGCTTGGAAATTGCCCTTCATGTTATCCACTGTGACCGTAATTTTTTGACCAAAGTAACCGATGTATAGATAGACATTGTTATCATACCGGGGTCGGAATCATACTCCGGTGTTTTCTTAGGGCGGGCAGAAGCTAAAGACAGGGTTTCTGGAGGTAGGATTGGTCAGTTAGGGTAGGTATGTTGGGGAAGAAGCCTTTTCAAGTTCGATGTAAAACAAAAATCAGTCTAGGACGACAGAGAAACACTTTAAAGTATTTTGCACAAATGAACTTATATTGCGGCCTATCAAGCCTTCTTCACTTTTCAATTAGCTATAACCGCGCCTCGGTTTGACCTCACTGGCTACGGTAATGCCACTGCGCAAAGCTGAACTCTGAAGAAGGCTAGCTTGACAAGCCGCAATATAAGTTTATTTGTACAAAATACTTTAAAGTGTTTCTCTGCCGTTCTGGACTGATTCTTGTTTTAGATCGATTATACTTCAACGTCAGTCTTCGTATCTCTTTGATCTCTTTGGGTCCTTTCCGGTTTTTATTTATCTTTTCAAGTTCGACCTTTGCAACCATGAGAGTGTTATCCGTTATCGTAAATACTTTGGATGATCAGTAAAAGACCAGAATTTATATCTTAATGATTTCTAGCTCATTATTACGATAAGTTAACATTTGCTGTGAATTATAGTTTCATTTCTTTATAATGAAGCTTCATGCGGAAGTGTAGCCAGGGATAATTGAAGGTTGGGGTGCAGTAGAAACTTTAGAGGGCGTTGTAGGGGGCGTTATAGGCCCCCACGGGGTGCACAGTTTGTTAATTCGTAACCCTCTAGAATGCTTATATTTGACCAGGTAGGAAGCGTATCACTCTCATTATTTTTGTGGGAATATGTGAGACAGTTATGAGAGTTCTTGGTGAAGGTAAAGAAAACAGAGCTGAAGTCCGAATAGAAGTGTATTGTCAATATTCACTATTATTTTAGACACAATAACCACTGTAGCTTAAAGAAAATTTATTGTACCCCGAGAAGATTGTTGAGATATGCATACTCATGATGTAGGTCAATTTCTGAAACCTATCATAAATTAATAGCTAGTGGATGACAGGAGAAGTCCTATCTCAATTGGTAAATTTTGTGATTGTATAATAGTATCACTGTATAGTCTAACTAACAAAGACCATAGATCAAGCAACGCAAAAGGACAGTTGGGGATGGATAGGATAGGAGAAAAGGTGATTGATGAAACTGGAGTAGAACTTTTTATTCTTTTATCCTTGATAAGATAGTTTCAAACATATTCGCGCTCTCTCTCTCTCTCTCTCTTGTTGTCATCCAGGGATCACTGATGTTAATGTTGTAAAGAAGCTGTTGAGAGAAAGTGTTGAAAATATACTGTTTAAAAATCTACATTACAAGCCATCACAGCTCAATCGTGCCTATTATCCATTTAACAAGGATATAAGGAATCATATCTATCGAGCTAAGTATTTGCTGAAATTAGGAAAAATGGATGACGCCGCCTTTAAGAAGAAGATGGATCACTTACAAGGAGAAAGTGGACCATCCGATTTCTTTCTTGCAATGGTTGATGGGAATATGAAAGGGGAGGAAATTGAACTGGATGTTTCGGTTAGTGAAGAAAATATTGCAAGCGTAGAAGAAATCGAAAATAGTGAATACTTGCCAGACCAGTATAGGCAGTCATTAATGGAAAATGCACTAGCAACGGGTAGGATAAAGGCTTTCAACCCTATTATTCCGGATTTTCTTAAGGGCAAACCATCCAGCATTGTAAAGCATTGCATGGCGCGCTTGTCATGCGCAGAATGTGAATGGGATGACGCCAGACTTTTCGTACGACAAGATGAAACTAACCTTCATATATATGAGGTGACAAGTCCTGCAGGAGATGAGTCCTATAAAATAGATATCAGCGAGCCTAGCTGTGAATGCCCGGACTGGTGGCAGTATAGATTGCCATGTAAACATATGTTCTTACTTTTCAAGGCAGTAGATGGGTTGTCTTGGAATGACCTTCCGTTGGAATATCGTCAGCGCCCACAGTTCACAGCGAATGTATTTGTTTGTGACCAGAAGGAGCAAATTGCTGGCGAGACAGAAATATACAGTGAAAATAATCTGCATGACTCTACTGAGACACATCAAGAAGACCCAAGTGTTGTTACTGGACTTCAAGAAGAATGCATGTCATACTTGGAATCGATTAAACTCAAACTGGTGGATCCACTGAAAGTGTCAATTTTACGGGATTTATGCAACGCTTTACAGTCCGTTGAAACAGAGCTAGACATGGCCAGCGGTTCGATAACGGAAGTGGAAGTAGTCCAAAGAAAACGGAAGTTGTCAGAAGCATCGGATGAAGTAGTAGTCGTCGCGAAACGGGCATATAAACATAATACTGAGGCATTTAATCGAAAACTGCGTAAGGTTAGAAACGGAAGACAGAAAAAGTATCACATGGGTGATCATCACTCTATGTCTCAGTCGTTTCTAAGTCGTCGAATACATCGTAGATCTAAGATACCAGATTACTTGAGCTGGCGCATACCAAAACCAGAAATTGATTTCCCTGCCTGGGGTGGAAAGTGGATTGCAAGGAATAGTCTTCTTCCGATTGTGTTGAACAATACGAGCGCCATGGATAACTGGTTGGCTATTTTCCGTGTTATTTTAGAGGAGGATTCTACTTTTATCGAACGAACTCGAATTGCTTATGGTGATTTATCAGATGAGTTAACGAATTGGATGAATTTAATCAGGGAAGGGAGGTACCTGGAACTTAAAGCCTTAGTCGCCCGCAAAAATAAATTAAAGGTGAAAAACCTGTCCGTCAATTTTTATGGTAGCGAATATGAGGTATTTATTCGTTATGTTGACTTTTTAATGATACATACGGTGAAATCAAACTGTAGTTCAAATTTCTGCCCTCGAGGAGACTTACAGGAACAAAGTCGAGCAGTGCTAAAGGTTTTAGGTGTGCGCAACACTTTGAGCAAAGCAGATGTTCTTGAACAGCTAAAGGATTGGGTCGAGGGTGCGGAGGCATCACGTTGCCTGGTGAAATTTTTGCCAAGCGCTATTCCACAGGGAGCCCCTGTTCATGCTGAGAAGGTTAAAAATCTGGAGAATGGAAGGTGAGTTGCTTTTGTGGTTTTCTCTTCAGGGATCAATTGTGATATGTATGCCCAGTGTTGCTAGATTAGCAAGGTATCTCTTCCCCTAGAACCGTGCACATAGTCGCACAAAGTTTCACTTCTCGGTCAAGTTTAAGAGTAAAATTTGTGCTCGCTCTTTCAAAGATAATACATTTTTGGTTCGCTCTTCGATTATCGAATTACCAAATCGGCGATTCGCCACCTAGTCTGGCAACTTTAAACTGTTCGTGATGCATAAAATTTTAAAACAAATTTTCAAGATCTTCCTTGTATGGGCACGAGCTTTCGTTGTATGGGCACGAGCTTTCCTTTTATGGGCACGAGCCTTCCTTTTCACTTATTTAAGAAATATAGATTTGTAATTATCATCAATGCAACTTTGCCCTCTAATATTTTTATTGGGTGATTTTGGAAGGAATTTTGGTGGAAATTTTAATTTTTTTGTGTATATATTTGGAGTATAAAAGATAGAATTCTGGTTAGGAATGTCTTTTTCATTTATGAATTCGAATACGTGTCTCTCTTGGTCAAGAATAGTTACTCAATTAAATGCACCAGGGGCGCTTATTCAGAAGGGTCCTCAATTAAACAGAAACACTTGAAATGGAGTTGCTGTTATTGCAAGGAGAGGTATATCGAGTAGTATGCTCCAAGGCATTTAAGATTCTTGCCAACTAGCAAAATCGCCACAAAAGATTTTACTAGCGATACTTGCAAGCAATTTCCCTGTGCAATACATTCCCCGCACTACAAATGACGGGCACTGCCGGGTTTTGGCACGAGAGGGCCCTGTGCCATAAATTGATTGGAGCCCCTTCAGTTTCAATTTTTTCCCTTTTAATGAGTTGTGCGGAGCCCCCAATTTCCACCTTAGGTGCGAGACCCGCAGCACAGTCGGCACCCCCTAAATCCGGCAGTGATGATGGGGGGATAAGATCTGAGTTTACTTGCTTTTAACAACCAATTTGTGTTTTAAAATCATATCAAAGCCAAATTTTTAAAGTGGAAATCGTTACTGTTTGAGAAAACAGAGGTTAATCTTCGTCTGCATTCGTTCTGCAAGACTTGATGTTTGGACTTGAAGAAAACATAATACCTACGGCTGCATGCAGGCCCGTTCACATTGTTAACACAACATGTTTCCCACTTTTTTGTGGAATTTGCTAAGGCCTATCATTGACAGAGTTTGCTTCTATTCCAGGGAAGAAAGCCATTATTATTGCAATGGTATACGGTACTTTCAGCCGAAGGTGTTTTCTCATGGAATCCCGATCCTGTTAATAGCTGACGTGAACTTCATCTTTCGAAATCAGATGATTGAGTCATTAGACGTCATTCCGGATAAAGTGGAAGGACAATCATATACGTAAGCCGTTGTAGTAAATATAACCTTGTTATGTTCTGTTCTCCCTTGACATGGCTTTCGCAACATGGCTCAAATGGTGGTAAAAATTTTATCAGTGCAATATAAAACACAGCTACATTTACTGACGTACGAGTTGATCGTAGCGTTGCATTGTTTGAAAGGAGCTGTAGGCACTCAAGACAAGAAATCACTTTTTCACTAATTTGCTAGAATCAAAGTGCTGTAGCATGGCACAAATGGTAACAAATTAGGTAAAAGAGAATGGTTGTAGTACTTGGACATATGGAGGGAGGATATTAGCAGTACCCCAGTAGTGGAGCGTGATATTTGAAGGATCTATATGTGGACTAGTAGTAAGTGTACAAGTAGTGACAGGAGATTTCAAGTAGTTAACAAAGGGAAGGAGTTCCCATAAAATACTAAGAATGTGCATGATATAAAAGTTAACACTCCAGAAATAGAAATCAAGAAATGTTCATGTTCATTTATTTATGGTATCGAATGTAAGCTTTTTGGGGACTGGGAGGGCAATTGAAGCCAGGTCTTCAAATATATATTGCGTGGTTAGTGGTTGTAAGAGAAGAAATTGTAGTCAGATACCATTTTGAGACTTCTATGGCATTTTCACGCTACATCGTAAGGACAATAAGCGAGGTATGTAATTTCAAGTGCCTTGTTCAGTGCACCCATTTATTTTCATTACTTCCGACTGCAGATCTCACGAGTTCGTCTCAAAACTGAACTCAATTTGACAAAAAACAAACGTGAAGTTACAATACTATTACGCTGTAATAAGAAGGAAGGACTGCCTCGATTTCATAAGGAGTCTTTATATTGTTGCCCTTCATTTTGAATGACGTCGTGTTTCACATCGAACTCCAGCAGATCTTAAGATGTCTCAGTTGCCTAGGTGTGGTAAACGGCCAGGGAATGCGGTAAAATTAGGGATTAATTGGCGGAAATTTACTCAGCTATAAGCTTAATATTTTATGTAAATTTAGAGTGAGATAGTCGCGACTTCCTTATTCTATGACGCCATGCTTGTGCCCCCTTTCCTTTTCAGGCATCATTTATGAATGCATAAACTGACAATTGCTAAGTATAATCATTATCAAAGTATTGGGTCACCTACTGTGGCTCACTTGATAAAGCACACACAACGAGTGCTTGGGTAACCGGGTCGAGTCTCCGTGATGCAATGATCACTATTTCTCAAGTATTTTCTCATGAAGGAAAATTGTGGTGTTTGTTCTTATTTCAGTTTCAAATTGGTTGCTGTCACCTTATGGAGTAAGTCGCATTATACATGCAAGTTGAATATTGATGGCGTTTGGTACCTCTACGATGGAACGAAACCTAGGAAACTGACGCGATCAGATAAGAAGCAGAGATACGGCTACGTTCCATCGCACTGTGTCTACTTAAATGTCACTTAAAGCGCAAGAATAGACGATTTAGTAAACTTCAACAACGTGGAAAAGGAAGAAGCCTGCACCATGAGAAATTGGCCTCTGCTTTGATGGTAAGGATTCAATGCAAAAGTAATGAAGATTAGTGGTCCTAAAGCTCAGCCGCCTCACGGGTAGGTATATTATCATCGCGAGCCGATAAGTTTCTAAAGTGCACTCGAATGGAGGGCATTGTAAGATGCGGGTTGCTTTGTTTTTACATTAAAACTATCAATACAGTGATTATAGTGTTCCAATTTGTGAGATTTTTATGATCACGTACTGATCTTCGATGAATACATACATCATAGCAAGTACAAATTGATAAACGAAATACATTAAGACAGGGGTTTGCAGATATTTTACATTTGATAAGGTATCAATAACGTGGATAAGGTCGTGGGCCGCTGGTGTAAAAGGACGGTGCTTGTAAGGTTAATTTCGTGGTTTAGAATTAATGGAGATGGAGTTGATTGTCGTTATGTTTTCCAAAAAGCAAGATCGCATACCTCAACGTTTACAAACCAGGCGGAACAGGTGTTACGAGACGGTAGTTCCAGGACATATCTACGTGGATTGTATTTCGGCTGAGTGTGATTTTTGTTGCTTTACTGATTAAAACTTCAGGAGTTGCTTGTGTTGCACGGTGGAGATCTAAGATGACGAAACCTCATCTGTCACTGTGAGGTAGGAATCGAGACTTGTGATGGCCAGTGTGCTCTCTCAATGGATCAAGACCTGACGTAACCCGTGCGACCTAAAAGAGTGTCATGGACAAACTTGTGTTAAGGAGCAGTGGTCTTAGAATATGGGGTCAGAATGGTCACTGGACGTCCCTTTTTGGTTCCAAACAATGCCAAAAAGGATTGGAGCGCAATAGTAGTAATAAGTTGAAAACCGATCCAGAAAGCGCGCTTCCATCGTTGCTTTTCTTCTTCCAGTTAACAATATTCATAGTTTTGCGTTCTTGGAGTCCTTTAACTACTTCCTATTGGCCTTAGGCAAGATGTTAAAAGACGAAGTAACCCTTTGTTAGCGAAACTCTGTTTACAGAGTGGCGAGTCGCCATATCTAGACACACTTCGAACATTATTTCAAACTCGAACTTGCCAAGGAGAAACTTGCCTCAACCACATTGAACATTCTTAAAAAAGTAGAATCGCAATAAGAACCCGCGAATTGAGAGGGAATCTGAGTAGCGTTTGCATGCAAGTTATTGTAGTAACATGTTGAGTCCCTAATCTGATAAAATGAAGATGGTACTCAAGATATCCATTTTAGACAATCTGACGTCATCGTCGCCAAACCGCGAAGAAATGTAGGTGTTGACCGTACTGATGCCTTTCCTTGAGTAGATTGGATCGTACCATCTACGGGAGGTGATCCTTTGACCATTGACAGTTAAGAGGTGCAGTTCACTATCAAAACAATGCCCTCCCATCCTCTTGGCTCTTTGCCTTCCCCTAAAAGCAAGAAGATAGTTGAAATATAAAACCCATTACAGAAAGAGGAACTTATTGCAGAGAAATCATACTTTGTCTTGTATATGTTTAGAAGTTTCTCTTTGTGCCATGTAGTTTTTCATGAGGTATTTTGCAAATGGATTTGTATATGAACGTAAAGAAAATATCAGTGAATCAGATATTAATTAGTCTTTTCGTTCTAGCTGTTACAGAGCGCATTGCTCCATTGAAAGAGAAGCGTGACGACGTCCTATTTGCGTTTTATAAGGTTATACTCGAACTTGCAAAGGCTTGTGTCTATTGGCATGTCATGGCGGCTTATAGTTATGCGAAGGGAAAGTGATGACGTCTTAACTCAAAAGTTTTGGAAATAGGACAATTTGACTCCAGATACCCGACGGTAGCCCTAGAATAGGGTGTTTCTCAAAATACGAGACCTGTAATGTTTAAACTAGAGGCGTTCGAATTTAAAAATCTCTGGTCAAAACTCTGGTAATTGCCCTTGGATCCTAACGTTAGGATCCAGCATCAAATAACAAGGTTTTGTTAGAGAGATTTAAAACTTTGAAACCTAATATCTCGGCGTTAGGAAAAGGCAAGGACTCTCAATTTTGGCCATTGACGTTCTCACTAATAGGTCTATATGAATATTGAGTATTTTTTTCGTAATTCAAACATTTTTAAAATCGTGACGTTACACTTTCCCTCCGCATAGAAGGACAAAACTTTCAAACGTATCCTTCCGGTTTCGCCTGAAGAAAGTTGATTTACCGATATTCTCCGAAGACAAGGTGTTTACTACTGGCTACTACTGGGAAAGGAGAAGTATAAGAAGACTTGGCCAGACGTAGATTAACATGGAGTAAAGGCCTTGCATACGTGAACAGGCGACAGAAGCATAATCCCAACCTGCAACTCTTTCTTCATGATCACTACTAGTTGACCACAATTCGATATAAAGACCACAGGTAACAGGGGCTTTCAATCCATGATACAAGGACTCTCATATTTCATTTATCCTTTCTGGTGTTCCAAGAAGATGTCACATTTAAAACATGTAAATTGCGTCTCAGATGCGTATAACGAAACACTGTGAACACAATCTTACAACTTAATAGTACTTTCTCAAAACAGAAGCTGTCGACAGGAACGAAAATAACAAAACGAGTAGAAATATTTACCCCATCCTAGAAGATAGAAATATTTTAACTTTCCACTTCCTTTGTCGATAACTGTGCGTGTTGACAAGAATAAATGTATTGCTTCAGCCAACAACCAACTAAAGAAGGCTAAGAAGAAGAGCTGCAACGATCCGCAAAGTGCGAGGCAAAACCACTGCATTGACAAATGAAGAAAAAGGCAGCATTAATGGTCCTGCAATACTCAATTCTATGTCGTGCAAAAGACAACAAGGTAATACGTAGAGACAAACAAATACAGTATTTCTTTGAATAAGCGCCCTTTTCAATAATCGCTCCCTTAAATAAAAGACTTTAAAATTAGCGTCTCTATAAAACAAGAGACCCGTGCCTCCCAATTGTTCAGAGGAATGAATTTACACAATATTTTCGGAATTACAATAATAGAAAATCCCATTAGCCATTAAATATTAGTGTAAAATGTCAGCTTTCAAAAGCTCTACTCTAAGTGCTATAGGTGAGGTGAGATTCTTTGAATAACAGAATAAGCGCGCCCTTTAATAGCACATCCTTTAAATAAGCACCCCTTGAAGATCAATGTTATTAAGCGCACGAGGAGTAAGCATTCATGTATAAACAGTCGAGACGGATGTTTTTACCTAACTAGGATATTCGTGGCATTTCTACAATCATGGGGTAGTTCATATTTTAAATGGGAAGAAACATCAGAATACGGAGCAAAAAAAGCATCGCAACCTCAAAGCATAGTTACTGTTTACAATACTTATCAACGCAATTGATTCATATTTACAACGCAATACCTTGGAAAAGGACACTTTGATCAACTTGAATGTCGGCAGAAGTATTCCACCCAAGAAAAGCATCAGTCCAAGTATTAGAGATACGCAAATATTCATCAAAATGATTCTTCTGTCTGGACCAGCGGCACTAGAAGAAAAAGGAATGAAAGAAATGGAATCTCACCTTGTCTATAAACCTGGCATTCATAAAATGATAATAAAGGGTAAGCTCTGGGCTTATATAAATGGGATTTTTTATCAAGGAGTTGCTTCTATATATAAAGAGAGTTTTTTCTTTTCTTTATATATTAAGTTTTTCTTAAGCAAATGATATAGAATACAAGACCACTCTTAGACTCAAGTCCCCAAGCCGAATTAGTCAACGCTTTCTAGTTTTTCTCTTTCGTAAGCCTTGATGAAGAAACAATGAAGGGGCCACAAGTACCATAGACTGAACACAAACTGAACAAATCTCCTTACTGCATTCGTTGTTAAACAGCTCTTAATTTTTACCTGAAAACGAACTGAAAGCAATTGTTTACATCAATATTAGTGATCGTTACGATAAATTTTAACTACTTGGCTTAAAACGCTTATAAAAAGGATTCTCTCCGCATATTTTTTATTCACAAATGTCTTTCTGCACTTTGTTAATCAGTTAGTACCATCTTTACTTTTACATATTTCGATTTCCATGGGAATCAATAGTTCACACGGAGTAATACAAATGATATTCTTCCCCAATCATGGGGTACTGCCTCTTGTCGTCTGCTGTCATTCCAGTCCGTAGAAGCACGATTCACATTGTGTAGTACATCAAACTTTCAGTGTCATAACTACGAAACCATGCCAAATACTTACTAGAGGATAAATTTCTACCGTTTCATCTCATTTCAGTCTACAGCCTACGGTGCCGTCGTAACACCTTCTTTGCTTTCATTTAATGTACTACCTTTCACAAGCAATTTGTAAAAATTGCGCTAAAGTTTCTGAGGGTACAAGATTTACAAACCGAAAGTGTCATCTCTCCGTCATGTTAGAAAAGTGGGCTTAACAATATTTCTTCTTGTACAACGAAGGGAAGTCCATTTGTAAGACTTCTATATGGCAAAATAAGGGACATTTGGCACTAAAGGCGAAATAACAAACAGCATATGTGTGTATTATGGGCATGTCAACGCAAATTGCAATCTGCTCTTCTGGGATCATGTGAGAACAGATACAACACACAAATTTTACCGCATGGTACATCTCAATTATTTTTCATGACTCTTAGCTTCGAGATCGGATGCATATTTTACTTCAATCCTGATAAAGCCGAATAAAGAAGCAAAAGCCGTTCCGTAGACATAATAAAAATGTTGCTTCGATCCGCAAGGCAGGATAATCAATATGTCAACATAATGACAAGGGAAATTTCACAGCCAAAGACATTATTGGCCTTTCACCACTCATAGGTCAACAAGTATACTTAGAGACTACCTAATCATGATAAAAGGAAGGTGTCTATAAATACCTGGAGCAGCACACGTGTCCCATGCATGTTAGCAAACCCATAAAGATGCAGCAAGCGCATCCAATAACCACAGCCAAACTAACTGACAACACGTATATATCATCTCCGCTCCGCTAGTGAAAGAAAAATAATCAAATTGAACTAAATCATAGGTGGTTTAACCAACAGGACTGATGGGATGTAAGAGCACGGAATAAACCGCTTAGGGTGTAATTGTTTTAGAATATCTACGTACGTTCCGAAGTTTAAAAGTGCGTGCGTAGTTCAACTAAGGGATGGGTAGTCAATGCGTGGCTACAAGAGTGCATGTGTTGAAATCTGTGTGTTGACAGATGACTGCATCGTGTAGTAAAAATGACGAAGGAAAAACGGGAAGGCAAACAGTGAACATGATGATACATGAAAAACTTTCTACGTTCAGTTGTGCAGAATAAAATAAAGATTGTTGTCGAAGGAATAGTTAAAATGACCGAAACTGTAATTATTTCCAATTCTAACAACGGCCTAACAAAGCCTATTATCAAAGGAAGCGCGTAGAAAACCGACGAAATTAATATTCCGATTACCAGCGCTCTATGACATAAAGAGCTTATAAAAATAGTGTGCAAGAATATCGTGGTTTGATTTCTTCTTTGATGGCATCTGCGATGTGCCGTTCATAACTATCCTTATGTTACCGATTGGGGATAATTAGGAGATGGATCTTTCTGGGAGGTGCGAGACCCCCACCCCCCTTGTTGTCACTATATTGATCAATACTTACCTGCGTTATTATGGGAACTTTCTCAAGAAGCGCGAAATTAGTCAGATGATTACACCTACAAGTCACTGTCCTTTTACCATTTCTTTGCGTTTTGATTGTTGCTACTTCGCAACCTCTGGTAGACCAGCCCCCACTTCCGGAGCTACAACGTCAAACAAACATACAAAGAAAAGTAACAGAAGTCAAAAATAGTTTTTGTACATATCAACTAACAAAATATCGTAATCTTTTAAAGTATAATTTTACATATGCCACTGTTGGGTTACCTTTACTATGGGATAACAATGAAGACTGCATACGAAAATATAACACACAACATTAAGATCTAAAATATCAGCCTGTAAAACCTTATCAATTTGAGTTAAAAGTGCAAAAACCAACAGAATATGCTTTTATTTATACAAAAGAATTCTTTCACTAACATCACGGACTCTCCACTCGGACAAAACTTGCTTTCTCAAGGTCACCTACTTAAAGCGCCCTTACGCGTGTCCCGCAGGCATCGTTTTCAAAAGTTTCATATTTGCAGTAGAACGTCGGGATAAAAGCCCAGTCAAAGATTCTTACATAATCGCAGATAGGAGTATGTAGATGCCTACATAACTGACCTCGAGAAAAAGCATTACAGCTTTTACACTTAAATCTGTATACGATAGCCTGCACAGGGAAAAGTCTTAGTAGCACGTGCTACAGGTTTTTTATCACAGAAATTATCCTCTTCCTTTCATTACAATTTTCATTCTCTCTATTTAATCATGTTTCCCATGAGACCATTTTATATCTAAGTAAGTTATTTTCCATACTCTTAAAAATAGTGCTGTCTAAACTAAGAAGTTCAGTCTTCTTCGTTGATGATACAAGTTAGCATCGAATGCTAAGACAATAGGATGCCTCTCAAGATGTTGTTAGATTTCGTATAGAAACGTTTTATATGAAAGACAAGATCACTAGATTTCTAGCACGAGCGTGTTGGCCTCTCTACTGTTAGTAGTTGACAAGAAATCTGAACTTCAGATTTCGAAAAACATATGGAAAATGGATGATACTATTGACAAAACACCAGCAGATAAAGTCTAAACTAATTGTCGGTTAAGCCCTTGGTTCACTCAAATTTAATTCGTCAAATATTCTCCTGCATTCGCTTCTTTCTTTTAATTAGATATTTTCAACATAATTAAGACTGTAGCCTTGTCTATAATTTCAGATAAGCCTTCTTTGATTGCAGATGCCAAATGGCAACCAAATGCCCATTGTCGTTGTTAGGGGCTGCCTACCAAAGAGGATATCAACGGATTTCTAACTCGAGCACACTGCTCCCTTTAATGTTGTGGTTGTCAAGTTATGAAAACTTGTGGAAAATGGACCTTCCTTTTCTAAAGGTGTGAGCAGTAAAGAGAGTAAACATGAACTGTTGATACAATTAATTTAATTTTATAGAGAAGAGAACACTTTAAAAAATCAAATTTGAAGGGAAACTAGAGAAAAGTGAAAATGTCACCACCGGGATTCGAACCCGGCACCCACGCAGTCGCGGCGTGCTGCTCTACAAACTCTAGTATCTCTTCAAAATTAATTTAAATGTATATTTTTCAAAACTCAAGAATAGAGGGTAACTGGTACTTACACATTAAAGTCCCAAAACACGCACGAAGGAGGAAGGTCTGATGCCTAGATAGAAAAAAAAAATGATAAAAACAATACACAAAATGGAACTAAGTCAACGAGGAAAAACTGGTCTGTAGCAAGATGAAAATAAAACGTAAATGAAAGTTGAGGGAGAAAAGAAAAGGAGGCAAACTGGGAAAACAGTGGCAAGGAGAATAGAACGGAGAGACAATCACCAGATGACCAACGGTGACAGAATTTGACAACAGATACAGCTAGGTGACGCCAGATGACATGTTTCAAAAGGATAACAAAACATGGCAAAAGACAGATGGAAACAGGTGATAAATGGCAGCAGACGAAAAGAAGAGCAAAAAGACGACGGAAATATCAGGAATGTTAGTGGATATTGACAGCAGGCGGAAAAAGCTGGCTGAGGATGACAAACTTACAGGTGCACGACAAACGCATAAAAAAGAACTACACCTATAAAAGAGAAAATCAAATGCAAGAAGATGGAAGTCAAAAAAGATAAACAAATAGCAGGACGGTGCAAAAGATCGCGTTTGGTGATGTGAGGAATCAAAGAGAGTAGGAGATTCAGAAAGGATGATACACATAAAAATACTACCTTCTTCAAAAGACCTCATCTTTATAAGCCTGGATGAATTCACTCTTGGTTTTCGATAGTGCACATTGTTAATACTCTATAACGCATGTCTGCCTGTTATCAAATCTGGCTGGTGATGATTCCTCTTTAAAAGAAGTTAGACAAACGTTACATACCAAGGCATTCCTAAATAAAAACACAGTATGGATGGCTTTGTAGTATTGGGTTGAAGTAGCCTTACCATGCTATCATAAAACTCCAGTTCAAGTGGCTGAAGCAACTTTTCTCCTTTTCTAGCATTATTAAGCGTCACTGAGATCACCTTAGATGGCTTTGAAGTCCTGTGAAGAAAAAAAATCCCGAATTTATTTACAACCAATACAAAATACCTAAAATCCTTACTTTGGCTTTCCACAGCAATAATGTTTAAATACCATTACCAATTCTCGGATGAGCCAGTTGCTAAACGTACATTGCCTGAACACAATTAGCATAACACAAGACCTCCAGTAACAAGATACAGGATATATATCGTACCCGATAAGCATTGTACCAGATACCTACTGTACCAAATAGCCATTTTCAGCGAACACGTATTATACCGAACAGCCATTGTACGGCATGGCTATTGTTACCTGGTAGGCACCAGACTATATAGCTATTTTTTATTCGATAATGGGTACGGCATATGGATAATGGCTTTCATATCATATAGTAAGGCAACCAGATACTTACTACACTAGATAGTTGTCGCACTGGATGGTTATTGCATTGGATAATTATTGCACTGGATTGTTACTGCACCGGATAGTTATTGCACCGGATGATGCTATTGACCTGATAGCCATTGCCATTAATAGCCATTGTACCACATAGCTGCTATACCTATGCTATCCAACACTTTTCTGGTACCAAACTGGTTCCGCTGGTGGAAGTGGTACTAAAACGTATCCTATACACTTTGGTTACAGTGTAACTGTATCGTCTAAGGCTGTCGGGTAAATGGTTCGCTGCGGAGCCTCTCTTTTAAAAAGAGATGCTGTGAAATCCAATTACCATACTTGCTTTCTCTTCCTGATCTAAGCCAGAGTATCTAAGCAAGTATTGTCTAGAGACTTTACATCATGTTCGGATCGTATTACGACAAAGAAATCTGATATCAAAATGAGGCTTTAGTGTTGAAGCACTATCTCAGCAATTATAGATTGGACAGGTTTAAGAAAGGCTTCATAACTTTAACAGTTGAATAGTTGTTTGGAAATACTGATTTCGCAATTTAATCTAAATTCTTCATAGAAAATCTCTAGAAATTCAGAAAACAGTGCTGTTCTGAACCGCTTCACTCTTTCAGACCAGGTTAAGCTAATCGCTCATTGTATGATGTAATAACAGCGAGGCCTGTACCAAGCTACATATTTGAAAACATTTAAATATGGCGGAGAAAACTACAAAAAGCACAATGCAATACTACTGAAGGCTGCTTTCGTAAGTCAGATTTATCGAATGATATATAAGCTATCACGTAGAGGAGGTATTGCTAGCATTAGCAGGAACTTAGTCCTTTGTGGTATACTGGCCTCAGTTTGATTCGCTTGTAATAAAGTGTCTTTAGATGTGAATTGGTTCAATGAATCACAAGTTCAGACCAATGACATTTTAAGTCTCGCTTTCAATTCGCAGTTATTTGGAGTCACGAAAGACGACGGTCTATCCGCAGTTGTGAACTCTCATAGGCCCTACGACTGCGACGGTAATGATGAACCTACGCTCTCCGTACTATTTTGAGAGTTTTTTTACAATTAATGAGTCAGGTAGTCACGTTTACGGAAACCTGTCAAATATTCTACCCGGCAACAATTAATACGTTTTAGACTAAATTCTTCGTTTAGCAGACCCAAATCGACTTGCATGACCTAGAAGCGAATATTAATAAGAAGACTATGCTTGGATTTGCTCTTAAGAATGTTTACTTCAAACCTGATGCGTAGCGTCAACATTTCAATTTCTAAGCTGTGGAACAGCTGTAACATCAATTAAGACTCAACATGTGAAATTCTGCGTTGCAAAATTGCCAACTGTTCGTTTGGGATCTTAATAAAAAAACGCAATGGATGACTAACTGTGGCCACCACAAAATGTTCCACAGCCCGCCTCCAATGCAAGCTTGAGAATTACTGATATCAATACTGAATGAAGAACTGCGTAAAGTCTATGAATTCAGATAGGATTGCGAATTCGATAAACCCTATTTGTTGTCACTGAATAATTATTCGATTTCCAGTTTACGTGGGGAAGAGGTTTGCTTCCTTCTCGTTTAATATCAGCTTTAGAATGGTGAAAAATTCCGACTAGTTAAATAAATCCTCGTAGTTGTATTCATTGATCTAACCTAACCATAACCAATATATAAATCGAATCAAATTTCCGGCCTTTGCTTTCGTCCAAGCTACTTGCAATTACCCTGCAAGTCAATTACGAGTCAGTCGACTAAGTGTTAGCCATGATTTTGCGAAAGTGACAAGTGACGTATATTTGAAATTACAGTGACAGACCTGGGCAATTTAAGAAACCAGTTACTTACAAAAATGGCTAAAAGATGTCATTAAATTACATGATACTCTTTGATTTCCAATAACCGATTGGAAACCCTGATAGCTCGTTGTAATGCAATGACATTTCTCCTCCAGGTCTATTTGAAAACCCACAGAATTCATACTTTAATAAAATTTAATTGCCCTCTACACGTCCAACTTACTCGTTGACTTCAAACCCATAGCTTTGCGGTAGCAGATTGTGGAGAGTCTTATAGTAGATTCCAATTAATACATTGTCCCTCTTGCCACCTGAAACAGGAAATACGGTTTAATACTTTAATGTGGTCGTTTCATAGAAGTATTATGCCTCTACACTCTTAAGCTGGAGGTGAGATAAGCAGGTTGATTACGAAAGAAACGCTCTTAATATACTTCAATGGTTCAAAGCGAATTAAAGTGTTCGTGCCAATGTCAAAAGCATTCACTTAACGAATTTAAACCTTTCTACGCAAGTCACTAGGATTCGATTTCACAAAACCAGGATGTCCCTGTAGCCGATTTTTCAAAGAAACTTAAGCCGCAAAATTAATTAATCATTCAACGCCGCGCAACCATTCCTTGAAACTGATGTTGGCAAATTGAATCTTACCTTTATAGAGAGAACACATCTAGTCATAAAAATATTTCTATGGGCTTCAAAAACACCCCAGAAACAGAGGTGGCCTTACGCTCATCATATTATCTATTTTGTAAAAGAAATAAGCATTGGACTGACCCAGCGACTTTGGATTATTTTTAGAAATGTAGGCGTTCTTTCTTTATGTTCTTAATTCTTATTACTCATTTTTCTTCTTTTTCTTTCTTTTTTTTTCTTTTTCTGTTGTAGAAGTTGTTATTTCATTGTACATCCACCTAGAAATCTTGCTGTCCCCAATGAGCTTGCCGGGCGACAACAGTGAGAATGTTAAATGAGAATAAACAAATAAATGGCATTGAAGTTTAAAAAAAATTATTCTCGGAAGCAGCTATAAGGTCATCGTACTACATCTTGAACAGCCGAAACAAACAGTGGCCCAGCCCTAAGAGTCTGTTATTTCACTGAAGCTATTTTATATATACATTTTTTCCTGCTAACCTTAACGGTGTAAGTTATTTTTTGTTTTTGTTTCGTTTTAATAACTCTTCTCGTTGTATCCTTCCATTATTCCCACTGTCTCGTTGAAAGTGATGCAACAGGTGAAAACAGTGGGAATGGTACGTAGCGAAAGGGGAAATGGCATATGTATACTCATATATACGAAATAAATAGCTAGTGTTTAAAAATTATTATTATTTCTTATTTCCATCATTCCCCTGCACTCCTACCAAAAATGGAGCTTCTTAATGATGTATTGACCTTAACGTACCCAACAACATGGATAGACTCGAGCTACTAAGGAGCAGGAAAGTTGACCGAGATAGGATATCCCAACTCCTAGCGCATTGACACACCTTACGTATTCTACCCAGACGCAATTAATTAGTAATAATTTAATGGTGTTTGCAAATCTTACCTCTTGATCCATTTTTGGAACCAAACGGGAGATTTATGTTTAAAATTCTTCTTCCCTCATCACTAATAGCCATCTGCAGCTTTGTTGGATCCTCAAGAATTGATGACCCCTGAATCCGTAAAACTGGAATCAACAAAGCACGGAATATTTGTAAAGAAAATACAGTTTTTCTACTTTCGAAAAACTTGATCTTAGATACGATAAAAATGCGGAACAATACTATTTACATCTCTTCGTATTGCACATATGCCGAATCAAAATTAGAAGTAGCAAAATAAGTAGCCTCCAAATGAAGATTTCGCCAACAATTATCAATTCTAGGTTATCTCGGTGTCTTAGACGTAAGCTCAATATATTCCATTTTTGCTGAACACAGTATAATAACACGCATCTTCTACATCAGTCCCCTCCTCCCCCAAAAACCCCCACCACTCGATACACTATCAAATCTTATCTATTTTGTGTGGTCCACTAAGGTATATGGATAAAATGAGGAACGTTGTCCTGAAAGCTACAAAGCATCGACAAATATCCCAACAAGCTAAACTCATTTTACCAAGGGCCAATTAAATGCAAAATACAGATCGGATATTGTCGCTTCGAAGTGTCCAAATCTATTGTAAAGTCTCGACAGAAAGACAATCTCACCCAATTATCATACGCAGCGATCGACAAATTACGCTTTCCCCTCTCCAAATCTGGTAATTTGATCCTATTTTGTGTCCATGAGGGGGGGGGGGGGCATGGCCTGATACATCCCTGCTAAATACGTCTCTACATCTCATCTCGTTCATAAGGTTTCATGCAAAATATAATGTGAAATAGGGAGACCAATAATCAATCAAGAATTATTTCGGTTAAATATCACAATGACAAATGAAGGCCTCCCACTCAAAATTTAACAATTTTTAAAATGAATTTATGATCTTTTCTGCTGAATTTTAGGAGATTCTAGGACACGTTTCAGCGATTATTATGACATTTTATGACACAAGTTACGTTATTCATTGGTCATTTTAAATATTATCCTGACAATAAACTCCAGGGGCTAGTCAAGGGTGGTCGCTCTGGGCAAGTGGTCGTCTTATAAAACATCTTTATAAAACAACCACTTACTTAATGAATTGGCTGCATTGAAGAGGTTCTTTATGTAATAAATCACCCTCCAGCTCAATCTCAAATACGCCATCTTTATTTTTAAAAATGTTGTCATTGAGACATCAATTGCTTGCAACAGGGCTAGTGAAATAATCAAGCCACCACTTACAACAAAGATTTTTTCATGCAAACATTTATCATATTCTATGACATTTGACCTTTTTTATGACATCCTATGTAGAAATTTCCAAAATTTAATATTTTATGACGTTTTATAATTTCATGACTGAGTGGGAGGCCAGCATATGTCAGGCAGGTTGTAAAAGATAGACATGCTAGAGAAATACCACTTGAAGTGCGTCTCCAGTATATCTGATTATGAAGTTTCAATATTACGAAAAGGGAGTTCCTACATACTCAAATTAGTCGTGCTAATCTCTAATGGCGGCTTCTGCAACTGCGTCTCC
This sequence comes from Carybdea cf. marsupialis auct. non (Linnaeus, 1758), assembly GCA_010016065.2. Classification (NCBI taxonomy): domain Eukaryota; kingdom Metazoa; phylum Cnidaria; class Cubozoa; order Carybdeida; family Carybdeidae; genus Carybdea; species Carybdea cf. marsupialis auct. non (Linnaeus, 1758). The sequence goes on along the minus strand of JAAAKL020002761.1, from coordinate 4,262 downwards.
CAGTCACCAGTAAAGCGCATGGCATATGTTTCCGTGAGCTTCATCATCTCTACTGAGCCATTGACAACCTGCATAAAGCAAACAATGGGTAGGTAGGTATTTATGTTCCACAAAGAAAATATCACTTCTGCATTTGGAAGAGAGCGCCTATGTCTTTGTAACCGAATATTTATACTGTTGTATTAATGTATAATCAAAAGAAAAAGTTCTTAGACACCCCCTCGGGATAAAACCACTATTACTATACTTCAACGTTTGTGGAAAGCCTTGCAAAAACAATGCAATATGTTGCATAGTGGCAATAAGTTTTCAACTGAGTACAACGCAAATCAGCTCCCGAACCCCCAAACCATCAAGATTTCTCTCTCTTTGAGCTATTCCGGGCTAGCCTTTTAATGTGGAATGTCAGACAACATATCCATGTATTCAATTTGAAAACTATTTCATTCAAGGGGTTTCTGTCAGGGGGTTGCAAAGGGGGTTATATCCGGAGTTTATCGGGGGTTGTACTGAGCGGTTCTTATCCTAGCACCAAGTATCCAACGCTGAGAACATTCCATTAATGAATTCTTTCGTCAATTTACTAACATAAAGAAGGGAAGTACTCTTTGGCAATATACACAAGACACATTACGTGCCCTCAAAATAATTGAAATGGAGATTCTTGCTTTATTCGAAAAGTTAATGTGCACAGTACGGACTTGAAAGCGATATTGTTGATGAACGTGGTACTTGAAAAGATATGAATGCTATCATAGAACATTTACAATGCATCTCAAATCAAAATTTGAAGCTTTCAACATTTTATTTTTGCTTGATAATACTTCAACGTGTGCGCAATCTCAAGTGGTACACCAACCTTAATCGTTTTTACACAAGGAAAGACAAAAGCGCTGTCAGAACAGTAGAATCCCATTATTCGCCTCTTTCTGGTGTAAATACATTAACCTATTCCTCCATCATTTACTAGGGCATGCTCATGGCGCTCCATAACTTCATGCAAACAAAAAGCACAAAAACACGGAATGAAATGGACCAGAATAAGTTCGAGGATGAGTACTGGAGAACATCCCAGCACTTTGTAGTTGTGTTGTGAGCAAAGAAATGAAGTACTTAGCATCCGAAAGACTAAATATCAGCCATATATTTCTCCTGTGACCAGGACGTGCCACATCATGTTGGCAACCCTAAATACCATCGAGACGTAACGCTTTCAAGCTTGTTAAATACAGTTGATAATAACGTCAACAATAAATGAGGCTTCCACACTTTTCGAAGTCAACTTTACAAGAAGTAAAAAAGTTTCTAAAAATATAAGATGTGCTTTAATTAATATTGGAAATTTACTGATGACATAAAAAGTGTCTCTCCTTTTTATTCCTTTTTACAAAGCATGCAATCAATAATCAGTTAACAATATCTTTTCATTTTTAATGCCGTATTTTGACCAATCGTACCTTCTCAAGTTCTTTCCAGGCACCATTGTTCTTTGCATCAAGAAGAATGCTTGCAATATCCAGGAATGTCTGAAGAAATAGAAAGGGTATTCAGTTGGTCACACATTTACTAGTAGCTACCTTGATGAGTACAGGGGGCTGAAACCTATGTGTTTTCAGCAACCTCTTAAGATTACATTTAAGATCATTTGTAAACCTTTGTGATTTAAAGCATATATACAACCTTACTAAGGACTAACAAGAGAAGCACGTAAAACATATAGAGTCGTCTTTTGTAGCGGTTGCCTCATTATGACTTTACGCATATTCAGAGATTTCCTTGTACCACGAAAGCGATGCTACGGTCCCTCCTCTCCATCAAAAAAAGCAAGTGTCTCCCCCTTTACGAAACATATTAACATACGTTATCTATATCATTTATTAGGTACGAAAGAACTCAGACCGAAATAATGAATGCCTTCTACTGCCTGTAACATCGTCAGGCATCTTTGCATCACTCTATAATCGCCCAAATGAGACACATTAGAAACCCTGCGAAATCAGAAGACCGATGCCCAAATCAGACTTCGGGGAATGCAAACGAAAACGCTACAATAAGAGAAATTAACAAGTAAATCTAAACATATACCTGTAGGTTATTCAAGGATTTGGTACGAATAGAACGTTTAGCGGTTGTCTGTTTAACAAGTGCATGTATTCCTGATAATGCGATCTGAAGTTTAGTTGACTTCTCTGCCTCATAACCAAGAAAGCTGAGATGACGGGAGTATATTAACAAGCCTTCCAAGAGTTTCGTTTCCGTTACTTTATATTCTGTATAGTTCTTCACCTGCGTTAAAAATACAAACAACTTATATATATTGTGGTAGGTGGGCAGCGGATATACAAATCAGAGAGTATACCATTTTTTATTTATTAGCACAACGCCAATAATCCATTGAGGCTGACGTTTAGCAAATGTTTGAGCGAATCCTAAGCATACTCTTAACCTCCTCAAAAAGCATCTCTACCTAAAAAATTGCGCTCAACCCCACCATTTATACACATGCTCCATTATCAAAACAACCAGAGGCAAGGGCATTAAGAAAGGTAAACGCTTTTAGTAAAAATATTGCTCTATATGTGTAAACAATAAAGTAGCTGTTCACGTCATGTCTTCAGTGAAATGTTGACCAGGGCCAAACGAGTTAACCAAGAAAGTCACAAACGTCTCCGTCGTCTGCTTCGTCAGCAACCAGCTCTGCATCGTCCAAGAAAATTAATAGTGTCCCCCCTCCCAGCTTTACCGTCATGACGATAAAGTTCACCGACAGAACCGGGCGGCAACTTAATAGGTTCATATAAGCATATCTTAGGCATAATTTGTGGCATAGATAACTAAAATATTTGTATGCGTATAAAAAAGTTGTAAGCAGGTGAACATGGTTCACGTCGAAAAGAACAGGAGGATAAGCGTCAAAAGAAAAAACGGAATGAAATGGACAAGAGAAGGACAGCTATAAAACTCAAATTTGCGAAAGAAAGAAAAGTGAAGTAGAACGAAAAGTACTGGAAGAAAAGTAAGGAACGGAAAGAAATGGGATGGAAAATAAGTAATAAAGAGCAGGGAAGGAAGGACAATAGAAACGTAAGAAAGGACGATAAACAACAAACATTAAGATTTTGGTGTTTCAGTTTGTAGAAGCCGCGGTGTCCTTTTACTATTTAAAACCAGTTAAACTATTTGGATGCTTTTACCTTGGGTAGTAGAAAAGAAAATCAAAACAATATACCTTTAAAAACAACAAATACCTGATTGGATATCAACAGCTATTTTCAAGTATACACATTACACACTAGCGCAAACTTCATACCAAAAACCGTTTTTGGTTAACAATGTTACACTGAAGTGAAATATTCACTTACTAGTATCTTAAAAACAGAATCCTGCGACAGTGGTGGTGACGTAACTTGCACAGTAAAAGGGCTTGTTGATGGAGCAACAGGGCTTGTGAAGTCTACAGGAATGACAAGACAAGAAAAATGACCGCTGGTTTCGAACAAGCAAAGCATGTAATTTACATCACACCATCGTACGCTGGCATTCCTCTCAGGTGCAATGACCAATGGTATACGAACACAGACAATTTTAACACGTTTGCACAAACCTTTGGAGTGTAAACTATATGGTAAAAAGTGGAAATACGGTATAGGAGGGGCATGTCACTTACTAACGCTAGAATTACAAATGTTTCTACGAGATAACGCCATATTAACAGAAACAACAACAACAACAACAACAACAACAACAACAACAACATGAGATAGCAAAAAACCCCTTTAGTCTGAAACATCTCAGATTTTAAACCGTCCGAATGTAACACGAAAAGGAAGGAAGGAACTTGTACCCCTATGGTAGTCCACATAAAAGCAAGTACGCCATTGTTTTGCAGACAAAAGAATGACTTCTCATTGGGCCTTTGTGGCTAATCCTGGGGTGCTTGCGGTCACTGGTTGGTCAAAAAAACCCAGGACAACAACCAGGTAGTCCATATTCTGATGACATTTTTAAAAAAAACAATTCGGTAGATATTGCGTTCTTTCCTTTTGACATTCCATTCTGACGATTTGTGCTCTGTGGAGCGTCAGACAACGCAAGCTCTGCAGTACAAAAATGGGTTCTCTACTTCGGGCAACCTAAAAAACAGCATACTAGAAATCACAATATAATGGATCAAATAAAATCTAAGTACAATAATAAGTAGTGGGAAGATGCATGGGCACTAAACTAAAGATAGCCTCACTGTCCAACATCTAATAGGTTTC
>JAAAKL020002760.1:0-25023 GCA_010016065.2 Carybdea cf. marsupialis auct. non (Linnaeus, 1758) | reverse complement strand
GTATAGAGAAGAGAGGATTTAAAGATAGCAAGTTAGAAGAGACACTAGTGAAAAGTGAAAATGTCGCCACTGGGATTCGAACCCGGTGATAACATAGTTCACTTTTCACTAGCCCTTCTAACTAGTCTCTTCTAACTTGCTATCTTCGAATCCTCTCTTCTCTATACTTTCTATCTTCAATGGGCTGTGGACAGTTTGGTGGCCAGTTGGTTGTCCTTCCTTGGTCAAGTCGCATGGCGTGGAGAGGCTGGTTTCCAGAACTGCGTAGGGCTGGATGTGATGTCCGCTCGTGGAATATCGGGAGCTAATGTGGCGGCTAGTGAAAAGTGAATTATGTTATCATCGGGTCACCATAGTTCAGTTGGTAGAGCATCACGCCGCGAGTGCGTGGTCCCGGGTTCGAATCCCGGTGGTGACACTTTCACTTTTCTCTAGTGTCTCTTCTAACATAATATTTTGTATTTAACTCAAACTGTATTCTGGTAAGTTCTAAATTCAAACTTTCGCGATCACGTCTTTATTTTAAGGCTAGTTCACCCTCACTTCGTATTCTTTAACTTCTCTCTCAGGTTGTTTAGCCCTCTTACATCCACCTTTTTTCGTCATGTCACCTTCATAACTCTTACCAGTGTAATCGTTTTTTTGCCAGTAGTAAGGATGTTGTTAACTTGAAGCAACACAAGAAACACTTTTTTCTCTTTCTTGATCGTGTACTCTAGTTTTTCGCTAGCGTTGCGTTAACTTATTAAGCATCTGTAGAATTAGCACCCAAAAGTGCAGCCAATATCCTTTGGTCAAGATGTAAACGTGTTTGTTACAAGTTTACCATGGTATCCCTCAAAATCGAAGCAATTATCCATTGTGTAAATTTTTTGTTGTTGTTTCAATCGAATGTATTAAGGTAATAAAATTTTATTTTTTATTAAGTTTGTTCGCAATAACGTTATATAGAGAATTTGTCTAAGTTCTGCCTTTTTAACAAAATTTTGAATGATGTAGGTTTTCTTAACCCAACTATAGTGTTGTTATTTGCACCGTTATGATGGCATGAGGTTACCAGTTCTTGTTCTTTTGCCCTCGACAGATTGAAAAGCTTCGCAACAGCATTCAGACATTATGTCGGAGTGCGCATCCGCTGGGGAAGATAATGGATTACTTGCAGGTATGTCTTAGTGACATGACTGAAATAAAGATTATTGAAATGTAGCCCCCGTGTATTACGTTTGCATATGACGACTGTTAGACTTCGAAAGTCATCTGTGCACAAAAAGGGTTTTTCAGTACCCACACCAAGTGGGTGGACTACTATGAGTTCCAAGCAAATAGCTCAGGTTTGCATTAGGATGTATAACGTCTGGGATCAAGCGTTGTAGTCCTTTTTATTCTTTAGGTTTGTGGGATCATATTCTTGACCTGTGCAGTTCTGAAGATACGGGGCATGCGAAATAATGCAGATAATGAGACCGGCCGTGTCCATCCGAAAATGCATTTATACGGATATGTTGTGGACTTGCATTTTCTACTCTGGCGTATTTCATCTTCAAAATAACTCGATGTCAAAGCATCTGTGCTTTATTTTAATGCTTAAATTGGTTAAGAAACACCAGTTCCCTCATTTGTCTCGACAGGGAAGCCTGACTAGTAGAAACCGTTGCTATTGGCGACACATGCTAGAGTACTTGTGTTTCGACAAAAGAGTTACTTGGATTTGATCCCTTTTTTGTCAGAAAAAGCCATTTTTCCTCAATATCTTGCTGAATTGGGCACGAAGCTGCGCTTTCGAGTTACTTTATAATATTGTTGCCTACAAAATTGATCATGTTTAAGTATGAAATGTTTTCATTCTCTCATAATCATACTCCTCGATCCCATTTAATAAGGCATGTGGATAAAAGATGTGAGTGGACGTACATGGAGAATATGAATTATCTCTGTAAAAAAGTAACAACATAGATTTTCCAGATGCTCTAATCATCTTGTTGTGCAATACATGTATTTTCGCTCATGGCCAGATTATGAGACCGGATGCAAAAGAAACAGGTCGAACGTGGAGCATTTAAGAGGGTGTTTGGAAAGTATTTCTTATGCATGCTAGAAACAGATTTTGAACCTAATTTGTGACGCCTAATACGCTACCAATTTGAAGTGAGACATGTCGTGGGAATTCTGTAACCTGTAATTCGACTCAGGATATCTATGTGTGTAAAATTAGCACGGGAGCAGGCGATAACATACGAACAAGTAACAGTTATGTATATGTTCTATACACCAATGCACACATAGTTCGTAATGACCATTAAAAATGTGGGTAGCGCCTTGTATTTTTAAGGGATGAAGTAGTGTAGCCCCTCTAAATGTTAATTTTGCGTAGAGACATCTAAAATCTCCTTTCACTGTATTTTGTACCCTTGTAGCCACCTCATGCACCGCCAGTATGGGGTTGCTTTGCGTAAAGGCATTCGAGAGTAGCTCACATTTTATCCATCCGCTTGTCAACATTTCATATGTATATATGTTGACACTCGCTGGTAGTATTAGGAGGGTCGACGGTCAGAAGTTTTAACAATTCACTTCTATTCTACTTATAGCTCCTACTCACGTATTAGTATGGCCCATGTGCAAGCTAGACTCTTTGTGTCATAAGAGCACTTTTATGTTAACACGAGACTAGATTTTACTCAAAATTTAACAACAATTAAAGAGCACATAAAGGCTCTTTTCGCCGGCATTGTAAGAATATCATGGTGGAAAGGTTCGCCACATACACCGAATGTTACTAATGGATACCTTTATTCGCCCATCCTCCTTGCCTTGGCATTGTATGTGATCACTTGAGATTTGTAAATGTTAAGAAAATCACACTTTGAATTTCCTCTTTTACTCTCCATTCTATGCGAACACCTCTATCAGTCTAAGAGTATCTGTATCAAGACAAATGTAGAAATTTAGTAAGAGGCACAGAACAACCTCACTTCAAATTTATTGTTTCTAGTGTGCAACCTCTTGAAGTGTCATATACAGTGTAACCATGGTAGCCGGAATAGTTTGCACTCACGTTTGTACTTTTTATACTTAAGCGTTTGTGATTTAATTTCAAAATTAAGCATTCTGTTGCTGGAGAACTTTTAGCGCCGTGCAGTTTAATTACATTTATGTCGTTGCATTGCTTTTTCCATAGGAAGACATTGATAGCATGCAGAAAGAGTTAGAAATGTGGAGGAAAGAGAACCAACAACATACGTTGTCACTCAAAGCTGAGCAAAGGTGTGTCTCAGTATTCAAGAAATGTTTGGGAACCTATGGGCTTACTCCTTACGTTTGTGGTACTGAGGAGGCCTTATGAGTTAACGGGGCAGTAGAATTTACATTAGTAATGAGGGACAAATTCTCGATTTCACACTTAATCTTTATCTGTGACACAAACGCTGTTTATGGTATTGCATCGTTATTGCCTCTGATTTATAGCTCATCAATCCTACGCTTAGGCTCAATTATTCTTTAAGTTGAATACTGTTGTAGAAAAATTGTGAAAATCCAATTTCGAATGGAGCAGTAAAATATATCTCCTTTCTCCGTTTCCTAGTTATTTGTCCGCGCTTATGTGTGTATCTTTTACAGGAAAGGTTTTTCAATAATTTGGGGACGCCTGTTAAATAGGCAAGAGTAACAGCTTGTAAAGAGATATCCAGGTAGAACAATATATGCGAGTTGTAGCATGGAATCGTATTTTCAGACTTGCATGAAAAACTGTGGATTATAGACCGGTCAAACGATAGCAATTTAACGGTAAAAATACGTCAATAGTATGTCAATTAAAGGGAAATTTTAGGAATCCGCAGATAAAAGTTCATTTTATCTTGAATAGCGTACGTTTGCTACATTGTATAATTTCAGCCAATACAGATATCGAGTGAAAGGTGAGTTGTGTCACAGGGTTTTGTGTAATTATTTGACAACTTCAATACCGATTTCATTCCAGTATTACCGAAAGTGAAGTAGAACCTTTGCAAGCCCAGCTTGGTGAATTGGAATTGGAAATGACGGATATGGTATGTTTAGATGAGATCTCTGATACAATTTGAGATTTCATATTTTTGTGCATTTGTTAAGGGTGTCTGTCATTCCGATCGTCAACCGGCTTCAGTGACTGAATGATGACGTCTTCGATAGGTAATCTCTAGGACTAAAAATCTCTGGTCGCCAAGAATCAACCCTTACCATCCTTGCCGCGAGTGAGTATTGCTATCGTACCCGTATTGCCACAGTCATCCAATAAACGTCACACCTACGGAGTTTGCACAGTCGTGTGCATTTTATAATACCGTGGCATTTAAATACGGCATACCTAGTTTCTGTGGGTACATGTAGTTTCGAGAGAAATCTGGGATGTCATATTCATATTAACGTCACTGAGTAATTATTTGATCATGCACAGAGCCATCCTTGACTTTGATATCACGTTGGAGGTTTCAATATCAGCCAGCCAGACAATGATAAGATGCCACACCGAAACCCTGATGTAGATGTTCAGCAAACTAACGTCGTTGCTCCAACTATTTTGTTTTTATTTGATACGTTAGGTATGATATTCAAGTATCCAATTGGTACTTTACTTGTAAAGTTATCAATACCAAATTTGCAACTGATACTTTCACTTTTATTGGATCGAGCATAAAAAGTCTAAGCAATTGGATTTTTGGCAGAGCGATTGTGCGATAATAAACATATTCAATTTAATTTATGCAATACGCATATAGTAATAGGTTCAGCACGGTTCGGATCGTTTAAGTAGATTTTCATGCTGCGAGTTTCTACGCGCCAGGAATTCCGTTGTCATTGTTGCCGGAAACATTTTTACACAACACTACTTACAGTAGCGTATTCGATACACTCAGTTGCTTTCACAATTGTGAAAGTCTTGGTCGACAGCCTTCAGACTTGGCCTTAATATCGCAATTTTTTGTCCCTTTTCAGCAACTGACACTAACAAACATCTGGTTGACTGATCTAGCTAACTACTCTTTTGTGTCTACTTGGAAGGCCTAATGAGGTCAAATTTCAAATTTTTAATAATTTTCAGCCCTGATTTCATGTAATAGTGGCCCATTTTATGATATTTTTATGAAAAATCCCCAAAAGCTAAAAAATCCTAGAGAAAATCACAACAATGACCCAAATAGCACTTTATTATGACGCCCCATTTTATATAAATTTTGAAAAAATATCCACCTCCACCGCTTATTCGAACCCCCTCCCCTAAAACTTAAGCGCGGAGAGTAACTAACTAGCTAACCATTGTTGGTAATTCATGTAGCTAGCTACATGATTGATCCAATCAATTTCTCGGCTGTGCGCAGAGGGTTAACTGTATCTTACTGTAGATAATTGATACTTCATTATACGCCACTGTCCATCTGAATACCTGTAATTATTTTAGGCAAGTTATTGTTGCGATATTATTATTATTGATCTTTTCGTCATAGATGGAGAAAATCAGTGGAGTGAAATGTAATATAGTAAAGAACGAGGAAAAAATACAAGAGCTGGTACAAGGAATTGCCGGATAGCTGTCGCTTCCTTCAATGTTGAATTTCCTTACAGATTACATCTACTTTCCCGACGTGGCAATTCATCGATATCGCAACTTTTCGGTAGTGTACCTTGTATTTATGTGTATGTATGTATGTATATAAATAAGTGAAGAAATTCATCACAGACATCGTTTAAATCTCCAGTTTTTATTTTTCATGAGAGTGACCTTCTTCATCTGTAGTACATGTACATTTTCGCAGGTTGCGAGTCTACAATATTGGCGGGTCAACAATATTAGAATCGGTTTTGGATTGAATTTGAAAATTGACGGTCTTGCTTTGCTTCTGCTAATTTTGGTCTAAAATCTAGATTTACGTTAAATCTCTATTTCATGATTTCACTATTTATGTTAAAATCTCGATTTCGCTGTTCCTCATAAAGTTCGGTTTTACTGTTTTATCTGATTTATTATTTGTACTATTTCACTATTTTACATAAAATCTTAATTTTTTAATCTCACTATTTTACTGCAACTCTTTATTTAATGACTCTAATAATTGTCGTCAACTCTTACATATTTAAACTACACCAATTTTGGGGTGTATTGATTTCGAACATTAAATCTTCGAGCTTTACTTTCGAACTGATTTTACTCTGACGGATAAGTATAGGACAAAATTGTGATGAAAACGTATCTTTGGACTTACTCGTTTTCACTGCTGAATACCAGACAAACTATTGTCTAAAAGTGGAGACATACCAAAAATTTCTTATTTGAATTTCAATTTTTTACCAATAAATTCTGGGAAAATTCTGGAATACGTCTCTATTTGATATGTCTTCAAACAGTGTCGGTTGTGAAGGAGTACAGCATCAGGATCCATTACGAGGCTTTTCATGAGGAAAAGTTTTAGGAAATATAAAGAAAACGAAAGAGAGAACGTTTCGGAAACTCTAAAAAACAAGCAATCGAAGCAAGTCCAAGCGATGTTCAGTTTAATAAGCGGTCAGAAAACAAGCCTTGCGGCGTCGCACGAAGTTTCCCTGCTCCTCGCAAAAGGAAGAAAGTCATTTGGAGAAGGAGAACTAATTTAGGCATGTGCCATCAAAATGTTGAAAATAAGGTTGCAGACAAGTTCAGAACTGTTTCTTTATTCCACAAAAACAGTGGCAAGACGCGTGGGGAATCTGAGTGAGCATGTTTCTTTCAAATTGAAAACCTTCATGAGCAAGTGCAGATACTTTTCATCTGCTTCGGATGAGAGCACTGACGTTAGTCAACTGTTGATATTAGCTCGAATAGTAAACGAGGATTTTATTGTTCACGACGAATTGCAATAAGTTCCTCCATTGGAAGATGGATCCAAAGGCTTTGACATACCCGAGGCTCTTGAGCCAAAATGCTCTTGCATTGCAACTAATGGCGCAACGGCCATGACAGGAAGAAAAGCTAGGCTTTTCGGTTTGTTAAGAGAAAATGGAGTTGAATGTGTCGTTCTTTACTACATAATCCATCAAATAGCACTCTGCGGCAAAGAGTTGAAAATGATGGACGTCATGTAGAACGCCATAAAAATGCTTAACCTAAAACGAGGTGTAAATAAAGCCCAAAGGCATCGAAGGTTCGTGTTGTTTATGGAGGAAGTCAATGTTTAATTTCTGACTTGCCCCGGTATACGAGTATCAGGTGGTTGAGTGTTGGTTTGCAAAAAAAATCATTTTTTTCAAGAGCAGAGCTAAAATCCCCAGCATTCAATAAAAGCAATGAATTAATTGTGATTTAGTATCTTTAACGGATACAACAAGTCACCTCTCAGTGTATTGAATTTGAACTAAGAAGGAAAAGGACAGGGCATATCGCACTTAGTCGGTCATGCCGAGGATTCCCGTTGCAAGTTGAGCTTGTTCAAGTTTGAAGACAAACGATGTAACACACTTTATTTGTTGCTCAGTTGTCAAAGTAGAAAACCCAAGTAAATTTTTGGCAATTTGAAAAAGGAATCGACTTGCTCATAAATGAATTTGACCGAAGGGTTACAGACTATCAAGAGATCTTAAGCCCCTCTTGTTATTTAGGAATCCTATGGAAGTTGATGCCACCACGCAGCCACGTGATCTGTAACTCTACTTGTTTGAGCTTCAAAAAGATGAGGTTTTAATGTCAGAGCAATCGGAATAACCTGAACATTTTGGAAGCATGTGTCAAGTAAAAGGTTTCCAAAGATGCTGTCTTGAAGCTATATCCGATGTTCGGAAGCACATACATTTGTGAATGTGCATTTTCGGTGATGAACAATATCAAACGCAAAAAATGTAATTAACTTGCACGCTTGCCTTCTCTTGGCTACAAAGACAATCACCGTGGATATTTACAGTGTTGTCGAAGATTCATCTCATCCGTACTTGTCACATTATGCCAAAAGCACAAAAATAACGTGTTACATGCATTGAGTGTTTTGTTTTGCTTGTCAAAATTGCCATAATAAAACGGAAGTTAATAAAAGACACGTAATGTCGATTACATGTGACTTAATGCTGAACGCTAACTGATTCTAGATTTGAAGTGTAATTATTATGCGTGTTAATACTTGTCTCGCGCACCGCTACACCACAGAATCATATCAGCGTGACCACTTAAAATGTGCACATGAAACGTTTCGATGGTGGAATTCCAAACACTGGCCGTACAAATGAAATAGTCGACTCATCATGCCCATGATGAAATAAAGTTGGACCACAATGCACTAGACAGTGATATTATGGTCATTGTAGAAGAAATATTATGCTGGAAAACTCTGAATTTCTCTGTGAATAATACTTAAGGAACAAACCCTTCCCAATCGATTGGAGCCGTATGACTGAAGGCAAATTCAATCTGCTGCTTTGTGGCCTAGATGTGAATAGTGGATAAATTCACCACGTAGTGGTGATCAGTGGAATTTTAAGGTAATTGCAATTGACAACGTGACCACCGTGCCAGTGACTGTGCACATGTATACCGGGCATATGTATACTAAACATATTTAAAGCTGTGGAATGGAAGTTTTATTAAGAGGGTACTGCCTGAGGATACGCAGATGTCAGCTAGGTTTCATAGATTGGCTGCAACACATCAGAATCATGCGCTGGACGTTATGGCGTAGCGACACACGATAAAAAGGTTTTGAATTGTATATATTGAAAACTACATAAAAAAATGCAGGTGGTTCACTATTCAGACAGTGTCCAAAATCTAAGTTTGGAAAACAACAGTCTGTACCAGAAACACGCGCTTATTATGGCAATGCTTGAGAAGACTATTCAGCGGTGGCGCAAGAAAACCATTAAGCCTTATCTCCAATAGGCGTAAATTTCCAGGCGGGCAACATTCCCCATTGCTCCACATGCGCAGTAGTAGTCATCACGAAATATCTAGCAATGTCGTCTTGACATTCTACTATCAGAGAAAAGAAGAAATAAGTTGTACTTTTCGCTGCTCGCAAAATTCCGCTTCAACGCCCCACCAATAGAAATGAATCATCTCTACCTAGTAAAGACGGCGGTCAAAGCGACTCGGCTTGTTAAGTGCTGAATAATAGGCAAATGTCTGAAGGCTGGAAAATAACAGCATATCATAATGTTCATTATGTTAAAAGAAAAGAGTTTCAAAAGCTAGTCCAAACGATAAGTTGTATTTGAAAAATTTAGTTTTACACGGAGGTTTCCTTTTGTGAAAGTGAAGGATTTGTATCAGTGACACGAGTAGGAGTTTATGCTGAGTGACAAGCATGCAAGTTGAATCATCAAATAAGTTGCAAACACAATCTGAAGTAAGAAAACAATTTCTCTCTTTGGTTTCTCTCGCATTTTGATAGTGTTACTGTATTTGTATTAACTCAGCTTGACAACTATTAGTTACGTTCTAGATACACAAATATCTTAAAGTTAATTGTAAATGTACCCCTACTGAATATTCGACTGGCATTATATCTTTCTTACTTAAAATTGGGGGAAACGTTCATAGGACTGTAATACTGTGGCTCAACAATGAAACTGTGTGTGAATGCCTTCCGAAGCCTAGTCAATATTGGATCCCACATTCCATCATTTTTTATGATCCTGTTGAAAGTGCGAGTACTGTGTCGCTGATCCTAGTGGAGATAGATTTACAATTTCGCTGCGGAAAATGAAGAGGAGCAAAATGTAGCCCGCCGCGATAATTTGCGCCTAGTGGGTAATGGCCTTTAAGATTCTGCAAAATTGAATATGAAGAACTAGGGATAAGAAAACTTAGAGTCATTAAACTTCTAGAGTGTTGTCAGAAATTTCTTAAAATCTTCAGATTACAAATAGTACTTTGTTTCATAGAATATAAATCGTTTCTCTTCATGAACAAAAATCGTGACAAACTCAACAGCAAACGGTTGTACATGTGTGTATTCGCCCCTTTAAACATATTTCAAAGCCTTACTTATCAATTTTTCTCTGTAAATGGTGCGACACCAACAGCCGCTCTGAGTAATGATAAGACAGGTATGAATTATACATTAAAAATGTGTATTCTTTCATAACAGATAACGACGAAGTTTCTGGTAAAATTGTTTGTGCTATCCTTATAAGATAGCTTTAGGTTACGTTGACTGTGAGCGACACTCTGTCACTCTCGTTACCACTCTGAAAGTCTTTCCTGAAGTCTCCAATTATTTCCTCCACTACCTCCCTACTCCTCTCTGTTTTATTACAGGCAAACAATACTGTATTGCTGTAATCAGCTGGCCCAGGATAAACTTCTACCCCTTGATTTATAATTCTCCGAATATATGTTCCAATACGTGCTTCTAATAAATTGCAACACTTCCAATTCAGTATAGGATCGTCAGATTTGACTGAAACTGCAACACGGAAGGTTCCCTTTGGCGGAAACTCAGTCCGTTCCATAAGAGTCCAGACATCATTTGTGCGGCTCAATTCCTCAAAACCATGACGAAAGGCCTTCTTCAAACGGGGAAAGTACTCTTCCGGAACAAACTCTTTACACAGCTGACTCCAGTCATTCAATGTCAGTTCAGAGAAATATCGGAACGAATCGATAATGAAATCATCAAATGTTGTTAGATGGTAATCTCTTCTCTCGACCATATTCACTATTGCTTTGACCACATGGTATGTTCGTATGCAATGGAAAGCATTCCCTTTCATATGATTTGCTTTCAGAAACATCACGACAAAGTCAACAACTCTTCCCAGGAATTCCCGTTCTTTTTCGTCCTGTAAGCATTCCAAGATCAATTTCAGAAACAAAGGCCCTTCCAAGGCAATCTTTTCTTTCTTATCTGCTTCACGATGCCAGTTGGTCAAGTCTCTGTCTATGTTTACATCATCTATACTTTTAAGACAACAGGCCATGATTATATCAATATCAAGTGGGGGGCCTGTAGTAAACTGCACTTGACACTTCATCCGTGGGCATCTGACTTTAAAAGCGACATGTATATAACGAATGCCTCTCTTTTCTAATTCGGACTTCAGCTTTTCGAAGCAATCTTTAACCGAGAAATCTCTAGGAGCCACCAGACACAAATCAAGATCTGCTTTACGACCCAAAGGAACAGATCCAAATGGAAGAAGGCAAGACAAAGCCGTTTCCTCGCTAACGTTTAACACCGCTGCCCACGCTGCACCTACAAAATTTAATCCCTTGCTAACCTTAACTTTGTACTCTGGTGTCACAGCAGCGCCATAAACATGAAGCAAATTCATAACTTGCGCCTCTAGTGATGACGTTGGAGAGACGGCCTCCTTCGCACTCCATTTATCTGGAACCTTGACTAACTCAAAGCTGATGTGCTTGTATTCCGCAATTAGGACCTGCATGCTGTGTAGGTTCTCTTCTCTATCTTCCCATACTCGGACACTCTTAATGCTCGGAGATGCAGCTAAGATTCCTTTAAGGGTGTTTCTCTTATACTTTGGAACAGTCTTACAAGCACGTCCACTGTTTACGTCCGGTTTCATGTAACATTCACTGAAACCGATTCCATACTCTTCCAGTACTTTCATAAATGACTCCCGTGTCTTTTCTATTCGAGCAGTCATTACCACTGTGGTTGACCCAACTGATCCGTGTAAGTTCTGATAATCTGCAAACGCAGGGCCGGGGTAACACTGAAGAGGATATTCCAGGGACTGCGGTACTGAAACATACCCACTGTATGGCCAAGCCATCCCTAGAAACACAAGAAAACGGCAACGAAAAGCTAAATCATGCATCGTTCATCAAAACGAGACAGTAGCGTACTACAGTATGGCCAATGTTAATAAAAGTAGAAAGAGTTGGTAGTAAATGGGTGCACACTTACTAAGAAAGCAGCTGTTGAAAAGAACGAACAAAGAAAGCTGTAAGGAACATGTAGAAAGGAGGGCAAAACGAATCTAGAATACTTTGCTTTGTTTAGTTAAGAGATTGTTCGGTGTGCAACATCAAGATCGCCATGATTAAATACCTTGGGAATCACACAAGAGAAGGGAAATTCGTCAGGTAGTAGTAGAAGTAGTAGTAGTAGTAGTAGTAGTAGTAGTAGTAGTAGTAGTAGTAGAAGTAGTAGTATTAGTAGTAAAAGTAGTAGTAGTAGTAGTAGTAGTAGTAGTAGTAGTAGTAGTAGTAGAAGTAGTAGAAGTAGCAGTAGTAGCAGTAGTAGTAGTAGTAGTAGTAGTAGTAGTAGTAGTAGTAGTAGCAGTAGTAGTAATAGTAGTAGCCTATGGAGTTTTGTGATAGCAGATGTATTTAACCAGGACTTGACCAAACGAATACCTTTGCTTCAATAATAATTTATGGTAAATTACATAATTTATCCTAAATACCGCGTAGTCATCAAAAGGCAGCCTCTTTATGATTTTGGTGTCATACAAATATGTCGAGCGAGGAGAGGCTAGCCCCAAAGTATTTCACAGACAAGGAGTACTTTCTCTTTCCAGCCTTCCGGCTACATTTGCTAGAGCCATTCTGCATAAGCTTTGGGACCTAAAATGGTGAAAGCAAGGCCTCTGTGTCAGCACACACGAAGTTGGGGGAGATGTGCTGATACCACTTCTTAAGTAGCTTTATGCAATCATTAGATTTCACAAGACTTCGCACGGACTTGTCTCTAGCAAATTAAAACATATAGTAAGATTAACTACTAGTTGCTTTCATCTACCAAATAGTAGTGTATAGCTACGTTATTTGCTGTTGTTGTTGTGCTTTGGGGGTGGGGGTGGGCTTTTTCTTTGGGTTTTCTGTCCTCGTTTTCTCAAAAAGTATTCTATTGCAGAAAATCTGTTTTGAACAGATTAGCAGTACTTGTCACTTCAGTGTGCAAATAGAAAAGATAATGTAAAGCACATATCTTAACCTATTTACACATATATTCTTTTTATTAGTCCCCCAAAACCATTCACGCCTGTGACTTTAGCCTTAATTAGTTGTAGTAATTATGCAATTGTTACAAAATAAATTAAAATTGAACTATAACAGTTTTTTGATGGATGATATAATAATCACAGCTTACCTGTTTTCTCTTCAAAAATCTTCTTTCCTTTTTCTGGCCCAGGACTATCAAATAGTGTACCATCAAAATCAAAGACCAGGAGTGTCGTAGGGGCCTGATTATCATAGCATTGAACGATGTCCATATCGATAAGGTTACCTTGACGATGGAAACTTGATATGCCCTTGTAGAGCAGCGACAAACTAGTCTTGCAAACATCTACCTCTAACTGTTTACAAATACCTCTAAAAGTCTCAGAGTCTGTAATAGTATCGCTTTGTTTTTCAGATGTGGCCACCTGAACTCCAATCTTCCCTGTCAAGATAACTTCCTTGTTAGGCAATTTCCATTTATGTCGATCAGCCAAAATATCGACTGCATGCTTTGGTGCTGCTTTACTACTAGTTGATAATGTTAAGTGTGGAGTAGATGTTGTGCAGTACACCTCCCCTCGCTCCTCAACAGCTGCTACCTGAACAAGGCCATTAGCTACATAACCAATGATTTTCACACTATGACTCTTTCCAACAGGGATATAAGGAATTTGTTCCCGCATCGGATTGTATAACAATGTGACATGGCTCCCAGACACCTTGTGGTGGACGGGTGGGTAGCATCGCATTACTTTATCTTTAGATACATCGTCCAAGTAGAGCGCGGAGTACAGAACTCCTTTACCATAAATTGCAGATTTATTTTTCGCCTCTGATTTCAGCAGTTCGATCAATGAGAAATCTAAACATTTCTTGGAGCAATCTTTTATGTTTAAGCAAACTGCCGTTGGGTCTCTTATCCAGTTTTTCCACATTGTCTTGGTTGCAGTCATTCCCACTTGATGTGAGCACCTTTGAGCTACAAGTTCAAGATCCTGGGTGTTTTGACAGGACAACTCAAGCACGTACGGTCTGTACCCAACTACATTAGCAAGTCTCTTGTACACTTCATATTCCCACAATTGTGAATTTGTATTATCAATTGCAATTAATTTGGTTCCTTTCTTCAAGGCGTCAATGAACTGATCCAGGCAAAAACGATGTGCTCTGACAAGGCTTGATGGATCAAAACTATATCCCTTCCCTAGCGACTGGAAGAATTCATCGGCGCTACAGATCATCATACTCCCATCTTTAAACTCAATGGAGTTCCTTAACAGAAACGATTTTCCACTTCCTGGTAATCCTCTCATGATGACAACAATATTTCCTGTATTATCGGAAGAAACTTGAGAACATAGAGCTACTTCCTCTATGAGTACGTCAAAATCTTCATCATCGTTAGAATGAAGAAGCTGTTCTATATACGATTTCTTGCCCTCTGTCAACAAGCGCTGTGACATCAATTCCTCTATACGGTTTCTCAGCAATTGTGGCAGACTCTCACTCAGTATCTTCATACTATTTGGAAAAGTGCCGAAAGTATCATAAAATCCATCAAGTCCTCTGCTCTTCCCAGTCGAACATAAAAGTAAGGCATTGATGGGTTGTTGTCCGAAACAGACATCCTCGAACTTTTCGTAATACTTCCTATAAATTTGGGACGTGTTCAAATCACGGCACATGGGTCGCGACATCTTCACTATGGTCATATGCGGAACGTAGATATCATAGTTTCCGATCAGTTCAATATTTTCATCCCTTAACTTCAGCATTAATAAATCAACCATTTTTGACAAAATTGGCTCACTTCGTATCTCCACATGCAGAACACGCCCCCTAAAATTGTTTAGTTTGTCAAAGCAAAGTGTTTTCAAGGAAGGTAACATACTGACCAACAGTCTTTGCATATCTTTCAATACATTCAGAACCTTTCTCTTTTCCTCTTCGTCGTTGATGCGTATCATGCATAGTGTCACATGTAGTTCATTCTGGCCAATAAAACCTTCCTTCAAACGATCGTCATGGCGGAGAATATTTTCTTGTACCTTGAAATGAAGGCAAAGAAACAATTAATAAATAGTTTGTGGAACAAAATCGAAAATGCCATTCCATAGTGACGGCATCCTGTATAGGTAAACTATATGCTTAGCACTCGTCACAACCTGACACCAAATTAAATTGTTTCAAAATAAATTTATATGAGCAAGAGAACCATTTTCTAACCCACCTAAAGGGGAACAATAAATAAAACGTACAACGCACGTACTACTTCATCGTCTTAAAAATATGGCTTTGTGTAACATCATGTGGATCTTTCTATTCGAATCTCAGACAATTTCGTACGAAAGTTTTGAATTTTATTAAACAGCTAATTGGATAAGAGGCAATGCTCCAAGAAGACAAATAATCCCGTGAATATTTTTTCTCTCCGTTTGACGTCTTTTGTTTTCCATTCATGAGGTTTGACGATGCCCATGGGACCTGTTACTGGAGCATAGAGCACTTTAAGAGCGGATGCCCTTACTGACATCACCAATGGCCCTTCCAGGATTTGAACCCGGACCCTCTTCACCCTCTTAATCTGAAGGTCAGAAACTTATCCACTAGACCACTGCGGCTACAATACACTGTTGCTAGGTAAGTGATGACTTAACCAATAGGTATACATTCAGCTAACAGCTATAATGAGAAATAACTTATGAAAAGCTATACTCTGCTAATCGCAAAATTTTTCTGTTTTGAAGTTTAATTTAACTTCGAACAGGAATCTTATCTCAAAACCCCCGTACAAACTTTGGTACATAGATCGGCCTCCTTTGCAGACACAGTGTTCCCAGATGTAAAACAATTTCAAATTTATGCCTACATATTTACATAATAGTCTTGTTTGTAACACATATCCATCAATTTAGGTTTCACTAGTTCCAAGCCACCCATAATACCATAAGGTTCGCTTTGAACAGCACGCCAAAAACCGGCTACCACATCAAGTTTTACCTGATGAGGAGGGTGTGTGGTCACCCTGCAGGACTAGAAACAAGACCTGTCAAAGGGCGGATAAACCCATCAAAGGGTCAACGGCCATCCATACCTGGAGAGGAGATGTGCACCGCCAGGTAATTCTGTCTATGGAAACACATACCAGATCGACTGAGGCCCGAGTTAAAAACGACCGCGTCCTCCATTGCTTCTCAGAATAGAATCGAAAAAAGTGCTACTGAGAACAATCATGATCATGGCAACAGAATGAAAATATGCAAGTGAGATTTTACGATAGGAACTTGGAACGTCCGTACACTGTATAAAACTGCAAAGCTAAAAGAACGTGGGCATGAGTTGAAACGATATACATGGAATCTTATCGGACTTGCTGAAACCAGGTACATAGGCTGTGGTGAATTTACAACGGATGAAGGGCACAAAATGTGGTTCAGTGGAGAAGAAGAATTGCATGTAAAAGGAGTTGGGTTTATTGTTAACAAGAATACAGTATGATCTATTTTAGAATGAACACCTGTCTCATCTTAAATTATAATAATTCGCGTTAAAGCACATCCACTCAATCTTTCTATCATACAAATTTATGTCCCTACCTGCGACTACGATGATAATGATGTTGAACGTTTCCACCAAGATTTGAATGAAACAATCAAAAAAGATATTCGTATCATTCAAGGTGAATGGAATGCAAAAATTCAAAGAGATGCCTACGAACACTGGCATGACGTTGTTCGAAAATTTGGACTTAAGGACACCAATGACAGAGGAACTCGACAACATGAATTTGCCAAACAAAACAAGTTGGTTGTTGTGAATACTCTCTTTCGACACAGAACGTCAAGAACAGTTACCTGGCACTCCCCATGTGGAGTCATGCACAACCAAATTGATTTTATATTGATTCAAAAGGGATATCACTTAAGGACTAATGGTGCAAAAACACTTGTATTTCTAGGAGCTGATATAAACAGTGATCATGAACTTCTCATGATAATGATGAAGCTAAAACTTAGGATTCAAAGGGAAAACCAAATGACTCGCATAAAGGACAACTTGGAGAAGCTTAAGGACCCACAAGTGTTGGGGGACTTCCAAGAAACCATAGGACGCCTCGCCTGAGGACCTCACAAGACAATTTGAAAAGTCAATTGAAGATGCCGCAACTACACACCGTTGAAGGAAAAGAAGTATCAAGAGACCATGGATTACTCCCGAAGTTCTACTAAAATGCGATAAGAGACGAGACCTCAGGAAACACCGCTATGATGACGAGGGGACTGCTGAGAAGTACCGAGAAGCAAACAATAAACCGAACAAAGAAATTCTATCAGCTAAGGAATCATGGATCAATCAGCAATGCTCTAGCATTGAGGATTCGTATCAGTACAACAATGTCAAAGCTGCATTTGATACAGTGAAGCAACTTACGTCAGAGTGAAAACCCAAATGTTTCCTGGTGGAAGATAAGGATGGAAAACCCCTTACAAAGGCGGAAGAAGTCACCGAAAGATGGAGACAGTAGTGCGAAGAACTTTATAATCACAAAGCCGACACGCCAGACGACTGTCTTACTAAAATTGAACAAAATATCTCACCACCAGAAAATGAAGAAACACCAATAATCAGAAGAGCAATAGAGGAAGCATTGAAGAAGCTTAAGTGCAATAAAGCACCTGGAACTGACAAAATATCTGCAGAACAATTGAAAAATGGAGGGCAAAGTAATTATCCACATGCTGTTGAAGATCTGCAATGTTATACTTGCAAATGGACTGAATCATCAGTTATACCACTTCCGAGGAAAGGCAACACACAACAGTGTGACAAAATAGAACGATAAGTCTCGTTAATCACCCCAACAATGTATTACTGTATGCCCTACTTAATTGAATGAAACCGACGATTAAGAGAGAACTGGATGACGCACAAGCAGGATTTCAAGATGTACACAGTACTGCAGAGCAGATGTGTAACCTAAGAATACTTTTAGAGAAGTACTTGGAACATGAGAAACCTTTCTATCATAATTTTATAGACTTCAAGAAAGCATTTGGCAGAGTTTGTCACAAATCCCTCTGGACAGTTATGCAGAAATACAACATCAGTGCTACCATTGTTAGAACCATCATGTCACTTTAGGCGTATGCCAAGAGTCTTATATTAACTGGAGATAAACCAAGTAAATGGTTTAGATCAAATGTAGGAGTCAGACAAGGCTGTGATTTGTCTCCATACTTATTCAACTTCTTTTTGGAGTTCATTATGACTGAAGCACTAGACACTTTTGATGATGATGTTAAGATCAATGGAAGAGCTGTTTCAAACTTGCATTTTGCTGATGATATTGATTTGATTGTGTTAAGCAAAGGTAAATTATGAGAGCTCACAGGAAAGGCTTGATGCAGCCACACTAAAGCAAAGTGATGGTCACAGCTAAAGAGGAGGTGCATTTGACTGATCAAATAATAATTTCAAATCAAGAACTTGAGCAAGTTAACTGCTTCAAATATTTGGGAAGTCAAATTAGCCACAACTTTAAATCTTTAACCAAGATCAAAAGTCGCATTGCTATAGCAACATCAGCTTTAGCAAAACTAACTACAATGTGGAAGAGCAATGAAATCACACTCAAAACAAAAATCCGTCTGATGAAAGCCATAGTATTCCCTAGGATGAGCTATGGCAGTGAATCATGGACGGTAAATGCAGAGTCAGAGAAGAGAATCAGTGAGATGAAGAGATGAAGTGTTACTGAAAGATTTTGTGAATTCCATACACAGCACACCGAGCTAACAAAAGCATTAAAGATGAAATTGTTCAGAAAAGTGGCAACAAAGAACACTGCTGTGAATTGCGAAGAGGAAGCTGCAGTGGTTAGGACACATCACTAGTAACTGTGATTCTTTCTGCTTAGCCAACACCATACTGCATGACAGGGTACCGGAGAAAAGAGGTAGAGGAAGACCTTGACAAAACTGGATCCATAACATTGCTGAATGGACAAATCTCTCAGTGGTTGATGATACAAGGAAAGCAGAG
The DNA here is from genome assembly GCA_010016065.2 of Carybdea cf. marsupialis auct. non (Linnaeus, 1758). Taxonomy (NCBI): domain Eukaryota; kingdom Metazoa; phylum Cnidaria; class Cubozoa; order Carybdeida; family Carybdeidae; genus Carybdea; species Carybdea cf. marsupialis auct. non (Linnaeus, 1758). Next base: position 6,071 of record JAAAKL020002760.1, on the reverse strand, counting down.
GACAAACAGCTGTGGAAATGTACTGTTGAAAATATGAAAGTACACCTACATCCGAATGGCCATGGACTAGGGTGATGATGATGATGTCCTAAGTTTGAGGTATCATGTAAACAACAAAACTGCTCATAGCATTCTTTGCTATTTCAAGACAAACACAATCAAACATTGCTATTACACTTACTTTGCCCTTAGCATAGCAGTTAATGCAGATGGCTTGGTATGTAGGGCAAAGTGAACACTGGTATGTTAAAACAACATCACAGATGTGGCATGTACACACATGTTGTTATATGTTTTATGCTGAATGAAATTAAAAATGTTGGTAGGGAAAGGGCCAAATCTATACTATGAATAAAACTGAAGTATTATATATATCTAAAAACAACACCTTACCTGCTGAACATGAGATTTGATTTCATTATTGGTAACTTTAAAACATATGAAATGATTTGGTCTATTCCCTTGGTTCCCTTTACATGGTTGATCATCAAACTCCTCCTCTTCCAATTCATAATCCAATATTTCATTTTGAGCTAGTGTAGTTGGTGCACAAGGAGCTTCTCCACCATCATTGACAACAACTGCATCAGAATTTTGTATAATATCTGCAAGAGTTTCTTCCTCGCCAGTTGACCCAAAAACCTTGTCCATTCTGATTCTTTTGTCCCAGACTATAGTATCTTTATATTTAAAGTACTGAATCCTGTGCTTTGGAATTGCCAAGACATTACAGTCTACAGATGCAATATCCTCCCAACTAAAGGAGTTAAATGATTTTTCTATGATACCAATAAAGCGGTCTAGGTAGCCCACAGTAAAAAGTTCTGCTTTGAGTTCTGGATCCCACTGTATTCTGGATATAACATCTGAAGCAGTTTTCATTGCCTTCTTCTTACCGTCAACTACATGCTGCTTTTTACTTGGCTTCATCTCATTTCTCCCACCTGTGGATGCAGCACTACAATTTTCATGATTATCTTTGCATTCTGGTTCAGCTGCTGATGTAGCTTGTGTTTTGTTAGGCACTACGTTTTCTCTTATTTTCACATTCTTTCCTGGGGAGGGGTGAACATTATGACATTGATCACCAAAGCGACATTTGCCTTCAATAAAGAACTTGCAAATATTACGAGACGTTTGCTGACTATCCTGAGGGTCCTTCTCTTCATTGGATAATGCACTAACTGAGCTTTTTATCCAATCAATAATCAAATGCAAATGTGGGAGGCCACATGACACAGAAAGTATGTTTTCAATATCATTCTTGAACATAGACAATGATGAAGGAGCATGTATCCTGGCTGGTATATCTGGATATCCCTCTGCAAATAAAGGATAATTGGAAATGTTTTATTCAAAAAATACTTGCATGTTCACACATCTACTAGGAAAAAAATCCCTTTATCAACATTCCTGAACAGTGTTTGAATTTGTTGTAATTTGCACTTGTCACACAAGCTATTTTCCCTCATTACCCCTATTTAATGAATAACGGGCATCAAAATGGCATTAAATCATTTCTAGAACACAAGATCTGCAAACATAAACCATACCTTATTTGCAAAAACTTTGACAGACCTCAATATCTAAGTCTGAATCACAATCAAAATGTAAAAATGTATTTTGGCATAAAGAGAGTCATTGGCAGATAAAGTAGATGCCCTGAACTTGAATGAATAAAAAATAATCTTGTGGAGATGTCCAATGACAAAATCATGATTGTGTAATTTAATAGGAAAATCGTATGTAATATGATTTATATAAATCATAAGTAATTTTCATACAAAGATCTTTTATTGGTGCAGTAATGCATTCCTTTAGCACAAAATGCATTGTCCAGCAACATTATCTGCTTGACTCTGTTATGGTCAGGAAATAATCAAAAGAAAGGGAATGGCAAAAGTAAACATTACAAAGTGTTAAATGCATGTGTACTATAGAACAGCCTATTTCACCTCCAAACATAAACATTTGACTATATTAGAATTAGATTATATTTGAATATAAAAGACCTAAATTCCTACTGGTTAACAACCTCCAACTGAGTAATAAATATTCGAAACACAACCAAAAGGAAATTTGTGCAAAGGCAAGGATGACTTTAATTCAATCTATACTTTTTTCTAGGGGGTATTAACCAATGTGTTTGTAACACAAAATACATATAGACTCCAACAAATATCTTATACATATTTAGAATACTTTTATTCAGTTCTCTGGTTGAAAAAAACTAACTTGAAACTGCCAGATTCAAATCTTCCGATTTAATATTTCCAATGTAAATTCTGTGAAAATTGTGACTCCTGACCAATATATAACGTATATGTCCTATATGTAACCTAGTTGTACCAAATGTTCTCCTTTCATCACTGTGGCAACTGTTCCCTTTTCTAGGTATCCAATACTAATTCTGTGTCCTAGAAGGCATGAGAACATAATAGCTCAAGGGTTAATAAAATAAACCTCTGTAAAAAATTTTGACCAGTTTTGTAACTATTTTGACCAATCACTTATGAAATGGGGATGTTCATTAAAAGAAGCATGAAAATCTTTCGACTGTGGGTTCACATACATAAATTGCAGGAGATTGGCTAAGAAAAATAGGCTATGAGTGTATTGCAAGCCCCCTCCCTTCCAAATACCCACACGCATGCATACGGTACGGCATACCGGAGGTATAAATGGTGATAACAAACAGCAGAACGTAAAATAAACTCACCAGATACATATACTTTCAGATTGTCGTTAAAATCCGGGCCTTCGATGCAGGAAATGCCTATAGCAATGTATGCTTCCCCGTTATAGCTCCTATTCTTCGAATTCTGTGTCCTTGCAATATTACTTTCAGCAACCTCTCCAATCGGCATGTTTTCTTCAGATCCTATAGAAACTATGAGCTCCTCTCCATAAATAGCTTTGAGTGTCTCTAATTCCTCTAGAAGTACATCTTTCAGTGGTTCTGGTGATTCCTCCTCCGCGTGACGCCCTTTGCTCCTTTCAATCCTTCTAAATGTAACATTTGCCGTTAAAACAGCGATAGACCTATTACTATTACCGGTAGCCATGGCAGAGTTCGACTGATCTACTGTAAATCTGCAGTCTGTATATGGAGTAACTTTTTTACTCCTATATCTGATGTCAAGTTGTGAGCGGGATTATTGATATTACTTAATGATCTCATAGTTGTTGGAGTTTTAAGTATTACAAATTTACGATGAGATGGTGCAATACTTGCATCGAATGTTTTCATATTTGGTCACCATCGTGAGATTACCTCGTTTTCATTTTGGGACTATGACAGAGCAACTTGCAACGAATGAGGCAAAACCATTGAGGTAAGTGTTTATTAACCTCGAAGCTATGGGTAAAACAGTTCTCGAGGCTTGCGACATAATCGTGCAAAGTAACGAACGGTGTTATGAAGACTGCAATGACACATAACAGAGAATACTTGTCTTACCCAGATCCCGATGAGGGGAAAGGTTGCATGCAGTCATTCTACGGGAAATTATACTTGATAGCAGTCACACGGTAGTTTATGAGCGGCATAGGCCTAGGGATTATGCTACCATCACTCTTCGTGGTAATATTTTTACATACATGAAGCATGGTTTAGCACCATCAAAAACTCCTCCCGCTAGATCTAATCAAAGACCTCTCACTCTCTTATAGAAATTCATTACCGAATTAGCTGGTATAATTTAACAAAGAGAAAATTATCAAACATTTTGAAGGGCTGTGCAGGGGTGTAGTTGTAAGGGGTAAGGGGGGCTGAAGTCCCCTATATTTAGGGTCAAAGAATTTTTTTGTTTTTTTAACGATCAAAATAGCTTTTTATTTCTATCAGAATGTGCGTCCGAGTCCTGAGAAGCAGATTTCAAAATTTTTTACGACGCCCAATCATGGTGGTCGATATTTTCACACTTTATCAATTTCAATATGTAGCCCCCTCAATATTTCTGTCACAATTATGGCCCTGCTGTGTAGCACCATTTGAACTATCAAATATCATTGTATAAGTACTCAGAACTATAACTATGACTTATGGAACGTAGCGGTACGTCTTCAATAAGAACATTGGGGGATAGGAAAGATCCCTCAAGATTCTCTATGAAAATAGTCAATGATTTATCTTTTGGCACCTTTCATTTTTGGGTCAGTTGCCGAATCACAACTTAGTCCATCAACAAAGTATGCAAATGGTCTCGACTGTAAATGGTCTCACATAGTAGGAGTGGCCAGATCTCGAAAGCCTCGTTGATTCATGAAGCATCTGAAGGCTAAAAGTATCTTATACAAACTGTTACTAGCGCTTTTCAATATTTTGCTTTATCACACTCAGCCTACAAACCTTTGCATCAAGGCTTTGAGGTGTCTGGAATTTCGACCGTAAAAAAACTAATATCCAGAATTGACATATAAAAACGGATAGCTTCAAATATATATTAACTCAAAGAAGCTGAAAGTGCTTTCGCAAGCTTTCGGAAATGTGTTTCTTTCTTCAGTTTAAGATGGAGCTACGGCACAATTAACGGTTCCCTAAGCCAATGTTTGTGAACACTGTACACAAGAAGGAAATAACCAAATGGAAGATTGGTCTATATTTTTGATAGATTTTGATAATGGGTCCACATTGAGACAAAGGGAGTCATTTTGGCAACATAAAATTAACGTATTTGCACCAAATGAAGGGGAAGTCCCGTTGGTTTCGTAATACTGAGTGCGCTGGACGGTGGGATATTCTCTGTGGCTCTGATTTACCTCAGGTTTTATCGTGTGGCTAACAGGGGACATTAAGGGAGTTTAAAAACGAGGCATCGATGGGTAAAATGCAGCCCAAGAAAAATCTCAATATCCGGAATGTAGACCATCATAGCTCCCTGTCTCTTTGCTAGCTAAATTCGAAAACCAGCATCAACAGTGTTTCTGGAATTAGGGTCATACAGCCGCCGGAAATGTAAATACACGAAGAATATGAGTGTCTTGCTGTTGACTCACCTTGCACTGATTTCTGGGTAAAGGTGGATTCGAAGATGACGACTAAGTTGATTTCTTCGGCAGTAAAGAGGTGTCGAGTAACTTTGATGTAGAAAACTTTTTAAGAGTGAAAATTCTATGCTCATATTTGCGTTTTAACTTTACAATCTTTTATGTTCAGCATAAAGTGTGCATAATGCACAATTAAATGGAACTTCGACAGAAAACCTTTTTTAACACTTGCATCCAAAGCCAAACTCAGTGCTTTTTCCTAGCTTGGTACTACTTATATTTTGATTCACTGGCTATGTTGTTTGCCGTTGGGATGTGTATCATGAGCTGCGTTTCGTTAACTCATCAATAACGTTAACAGTTCATTACATTCTTCAATTTATTCTGCCTTAAGCATTTTTAACATCATTTTGCAGCTTTTGCATGTCTAAAAAGTACTTACAAGTTTAAAGTAAAATGTAATCGGGTTTCTAGAAGGTTCGTTGAGTATTAATGCTTGCAAACGTGATTGCAAACTCCTCATAATTTTAATTTTAGCTTCATCTTGCTAATGGTTTGTAATTCTGTAGAGCACAATTACCAAACCATCCCTACAGAGTGCAGAATTGCATGTTCTGCATAAAAATACAAATTTTACGAAGAGTTTGAGGACTGAGCAGTTCCTTTCGTGCAAAATACAGGTAAATGTACATATTTTTTCCACATTTCTTAACAACGTTAGCAGTATTCCTTCTTTATAGAATGATATTTTTACCTCAGATTGCTAGACCTGTATACATCAAGTATTCTGAGTGAGTTTGGTGAAGCGTGGTTCAATATTGGAATTCATGTAGGCGTCTTCTCTTGGAAATACCTGGCGACATAAGCCCTTCCGCAGTCCATGTGGCTTCGGGCCTTATTGCAATGTGTTTCAAAGGAAAATGTAATCTATAAAACGTTGGGCTGTTTTTCAGACTTCCTGATATCTACTGGACATAGACAAAAAAGGCTCTCTTCTGTCTCTAAGAAGTCACACGAATGTTTGCACCCTAGCTCCATTAACCTACAATTCTTTTAACGGAACTCGTTCTTTTAGCAGACAT
>JAAAKL020002759.1:0-25023 GCA_010016065.2 Carybdea cf. marsupialis auct. non (Linnaeus, 1758) | reverse complement strand
AAGCTGGAAAATGTTTTGCAGCTGGGACTTCACTCTGTCTTTTTCTGAGAATTTAAAACTCAAATTTCAATTAACCATAGAACGTTTTCTTGTAGCTTTAAAAAAAATATTATCAAATATTTTAACTATGACAAGAAAGGACCCTACTGGTTTTTCCCAAAGGTGTCCCAAAGACAAATGAAACTAGTGATTCCGATTCCCAACTTAATGCACTTCTGTCACGGCAACCTAACCCTGTTATTGGTAGTGATGGAGGGCTGTCTAGCGAGACTTTCTTTGTCGATCTATCACAAGAAATGCTCTACCGCTACCTAAGTAAAAACCCATTGTACAAAAAATTATTTCAGGGCCCAGTCAAGAGGTTTAAGGGAACCAAATAAGAACCAATAAACTGTTTTCCTGGCCCCATCGTATAAAAAGGGCTGCTATTGAAAGTTTTGAGGGGACTGCTGCTATCGGAAATTTCCAATGTTCTCATAAAGACTGAGACTGATTAAAAGGTAACCAGCTTTTCATCCCGCCCCCTTTTATTCTACCCGATCCCTCCGTAGCCAAAAGATATTTTGTCAATATCTTAAGATTGTTTTTTGCTCGAAATTGTCAAATAATTTAAAAGTATACTTCTGGGGTTAACATGGGCCCCAGAGAGGTAATGGCCTTTAGTTACATGGCACCGACAACTCATTGTTCACAGAGAGGCTTTAGTACTAAGTGTGGCAATGTTTGGCCTTGGTTATCATATCAGCTAAGAGCTCTTTGGGATCGGTCGCTAGGCCTGGACTCTCATTGTTTCTAAAGGACATATTCCTGAAACAACACGTATACATGAATAAATTAGTAGAAACCGTGCTCACCAAAGTTTTCAACTTGTAGACAATATCCCTGTAATTGCTTAGGGACCCAGTTGAAACTTTCAGGAAGCAAGTGTAGGTCAAATATTTCTTCAATCCTGGCCTGAGGGAGGAGAAAGAGCTAGACAGGAAAAAATATGCACGTCCAGATCTTCGAAATATCATATCTGCAATGTCGCAGGAACAACTTAGGACATGAAATCAAAACTTTAAGTTAATATTGCAGAAAGTTAGGGAGAGGGTTGGACCAGGGGGCATAAAAACTTTGTGTTGAAAGGAGAGGGAGGGGGAGTTTTATTTCATATTCATTAAAACTTTGTTGCACTAAAGGCTCTTTTGAGACGTATATTCTACTTATAGCTAATGAGTACTGTAAACTAAAAGACCATATGTGCTGCCAGGTAATCAAGAGATACTGAGAAAGAGAGAGAGGGGGGATGCATAGGTTTTTTCTCTAGAATGGCTTGGGTTATCAAAATGATGCTTTCGTGAATTGTTAAGAGATGGGAAAGTATACACAGAACTACTACTTGGTAAGAGAGAATAGAATTATAGGCTGTAGATGAACAGATGAGTCTAAAACAAACAGAAATTATTAGAATGAAGATAAATGATGAAGTAAAACTTAAGATACACAAAAATTATTGCAAACAGGAATGGAAAAAAAAAATCCCTGAATCTTTTGAAGGTCATGACTGGACTCATAGCCGTCGAAAAAGAAATTTTTTCAAAATTGAGATTGAACGATCAAAACTATTCTATTCCCAGACAAAACGGAGAGAAACCAAAAGTAAAGCAGATAGTTTCTGGAAATTGATCAAGAGAGTATACCCAGTCAAAATAACTTCAAGTAGAGCATTAAACTCGTTCATTGTAGAAGGCAAATACATTGATAACAAGCTGGTCAGTACCGAAGCGTTTTGTGAATTCCTTTCATCAGTAGCATCAAAACTGAAGCAAAAAGCCTTTCAAAAATACCACATGTTTGTCCAAGAAACGACCCAAACGAAATGCTATACAATTTTGTTTTAGTACTTTCAAAGAACTCAATAAATTTCAACATCTAAAATATCTTTTATGTAGATGTGCTACTGGGTCAGATAACTTCCCATCCTGTTTTCAGAAGGATGGTGCGTATGTGATTGAAAACTAGTGAATAAATACTAGTGCTATTTATATCGACCTAAGTAAGGCATTTGATACAATTAGTTATGCCTCGCTAATTGAGAAATTGCTCCACCTGAGAGGTAGAAATTTAGTCGGTAATAACTTTGGTTGGTAAAAACTTTACTCACTAAGCCATAATTTAGTTATTTTTTACCGACTAAAATATAAGAATTTAATATTTTAACCAACTAAAAACTTAGCCTTGCATGCAATGGTGGAAAACATAACTTTTATAAGCTCTATTTATTTTATTAGTTCCCTTCTTACAAAAAAAATAAGTTTACGAATCTTTATCACTCATATTTTGGAAAGCCAAAAGGAAAATTTAGACAAGTAAAAATGTAAAAACGTAGTAGAAAATGATCCACTTTCGTTTCATAATAGTACTGAAAGTGTGTTTGAAATTGACTTGTATCAAGGAGTTGCACCCAAAGTGGATACACGATTTATTCGATCACCTGAAGGACAGGTAAGACATTTATCAAGAATGAGTTCTCTTCCGCTGGGATAAATGAGGATTGCCAGAACGCACATAACAAATTTACATCGGAAAAAGTCGGAAAAAATTTTAGTCGGTAAAACGTTTGGTCGGTAAAAACTGTAGTCACTTATTATCGACTAAGCTTTTCCCTTTAAGGTATACGAAGTTAATGGCACCTCACATCAATGATTATCTAGCTACCTCTTTGAGAGAATGCAAATGGTATCATATAAGGGTCACTAGCATCACGACATCCAATAACCTGTGGAGTTCCACAAGGATCAATTTTAGGCCCAATGCTGTTTCTGCTTCACTTTTATGGTTGCACTAATTCACTAACACCCTGCAAGACATTAATGTATGCGGATGATACTGTGCTATTCTCTTGTGGAAAAGAGATACCACGAAATCCCAGATCACTTAGAAACAGACTTTAATTCATTCGCAAGCTAGCTGAGCTCCAACGACCTAATAATCGACACGAAAAAGGGAAAAGTGAAATCATGGTATTAGGAACGAGCAATAAAATTAATGGCAGACTAAATGATCCGTCACTAAAAATCAAACACCTATACAAGGTAACCAACATCACTAAATCTTACAAAAAACCTCTGACTCATAATTAATATGACTTAGTACCCGAATAATTCAATAAAATAAAGCTATTTTTAGATTAAACTTTTTGAAAAAAGAGAATATATTTGGATTCTACAACAGCAGTGCTCGGTTATAAACTAATGATTGTTACCGATTCGTATCTATTGCACTTTGTTCTTATACGGTTCAATACCTAAATATGTGGATATGATCTTATCACTCGAGGAGCGTGCTCAACACATAGGACGGGAGTGCACCGTAAGACGTAGTAAAGAGATACAAAAGAAACGAATATGCACCTTCGCCCATAAATCCATGAACGACAAAAACACATCTTGCTAGTTTATTTGCTAATTTTGTTTTCAATAACCTCCCTAAAGATGTTAGTGAGGACAATTTGTAAATTTAAAGAAGCCCTGGCACATTTTTTATCTTAATGTTTAAAATTGGGACCTTTTCAACTCAGTTTATTACTTTTATGTATAAGTTTTACATTACCTTTATTGTACCCTTTGATATGACTTCCACGATAGCCCACAGGACTGAGAAACAATCCTGTTAAAATATTTGAAATAATCATAATAATTATAATAATTATAATAATTATATTCATGTGATTAAAGATTTGTTAGAAGCAAGAAAGGTTTAGCAAAATTAGGGGTAACACTCTCTGAGATTTCTCAGTGATCAGTCAGTGGCTTTCACTTCCTCAGGAGATGGAGTAATTGTGTCGTGTTCTATGTGATAACCAAGAAAGCAATGGAATGTGAGCCAACCTTATACTTTGATGGGTCGATAACAATGCTATGTTTAGTAAGGTTTAGAAAAAGGAGTCGAAGATGGTTCATGTAGTCACAATTGTTGCCACTGGCAACAAGGGTGTATGTGATATACGCATATTAAGAATCAAAGCCGGGAGGAACATGGCCAGAAAAATATTTAGAAGGTTTATGCAGTATTACGGGGATCAAATTTGCAAAACGTAAAGGGGATCAGAAGAGTGGCGATACCCGTCTTTGTAATTTCACTTGGTGTTAAGCATGAATTGATCAATCAATAGAAGCTAGCACTGTCATGAATTGAGTGTGTAATATGGGAGGTCTTGTTATACTCTTAGAGTAACAATACAGTAAGTAATACTGAGTAACAAAACAGCGAATGGGTAAGGTAGTCACCGCAAAAGCATAAGCAAAACCATAAGTCTCCTAGTATCATCTAATGTGCCATGCAGGATAGAGAAAATCAGCAGACGTCAGGTGGGCATGTGACATTAGGCTCAAAAGATATGATTTAATTTGGTTATAGCAACAAGCTAGAGCCACCGTGGTCTAGTGATTAAGGAATCGGACTGAGATGCCGAAGGTTGTGGGTTCGAATCCCTCCTAGCTTGATATAAAGACTATAGTTCGAGGAAGGCAACGGCAGACCATTCTTGTAAATGTGCTCTCTCCCCAGGGCATTGCTCACTCTGGCTACGCTCGAAATCGAGTTTGCCACCAAGTTTGCTTTTTTTAACAGGAAGATGAGCACGAACTAAATGTTGTGGTTTGTTAGAATCGGGTTCTCCACCAGTCCGCATGTGAATGTTAACATTGTGACTCGCAATAGTTCTGTTGTGTCATGAGTGTTCAATATGCTACAGAATGCAAGTTACTGTTAGTGTTGTGGGCGTTTCTGGTGAGTCGTTTAGGCTGATAGGCGTGGTTTATCTGAGCCTAAAATTTCTTCGTCTACAACAGTCAATGTTAACCATGGGGCTGCAAATTATTGACAACGTTTACCACAATTAGACCTTTCACCGACATTAGTAATATAAAAGTAAAGAATAATGATACTGATTGTTTTGATAAAGCTGTTCATTTCATCTTAAACCTAAATATCAGATAATGACAATTGCTTTATTAAAATGCACGTTAGTACTTGTACTACGGTACTGCATTATGATATATTTTAATGCCACTCGAGGTATCGGCCTTTTAGCATTAAATGTTTGTCCATGTTTCTTTGGATTGATGAGATGGACACTCTGAAACGTGTCTCTAGTTGCTTAGCAATGAAATAAGAAAAGATCAATGACCTCGTAGTCCCATGGTTGAACGAAACTGGTAATAAACGTTTTGGAGTCGAGGAAACAGAGCCACCTTCAAATCTTTTCTGAAGAACTCCTAAATGTCAGCATTATCCTGTAAATGGGTCTTTAGACTGTCACTCTTTTGTAATCCAATCGGTAGCATTTTATTCTCCGTATCCTCTTTATTGACATCAGCATAAAAAGGTGATCATGAATGTTTTTCTTAAAGGTTTATGTTATTTGAAATCAAAACTGCTTCAATAGTTTCTGAAACTGGTCAACAAACTCAGCCGCCTTTCCATGACATTATTTTACTTGTTAAAGAATTTGTTGACGTTACAGAATATTTAGAACACAGTCGGGTATTAGTTTCATTGCTTTCTTCTCAATTTCAATTCTGACGATTTTGTACTCTGAGAAGTGTCAGACGGAAAAAAAGCTTTTCAGTACTAAAATGTTTTTCCCATTTCGTTCAGTTTTGCTTGTTAAAAGTCATTGTTTCCCTATGTTAAAAGTCGTTGTTTCCTCACCGTCATATAAAAAGATTTATCTTTCATTGAAATGATTCGTTGTGTCCATACTACTCAATTGTATATCTTTTTGCTCTGTATTCGTTTCGTTCTTATAAAGTGAAAAATTCCGTGTCTACGATTTGTCCAAAATCACAGATCCATGCTGTATTGTTGAGTACTTCCAATAGATTTGACTTCAGGTCTAGAGAAAACATTATTACTTTTTAGTAGGAAGGAAAAGAGTTTGAATGGTTGGAATTGAATAATTAACTAAGAAATTTGTTACCAAAAAGCCCATAGGATTCCATACAACTGTATTGTAGCAAATCATATCGATTGTTCATACTGTGTTAATCCCCTTTTTCTTCGATTCTGAAACATACGCTGCTAATCACTGCTTGATTTTATCCACTTCCTCTTTTTCTTTTAACGTTTTGTACATCCCACCTTTGTATTTTGTTTCATAGTGCCTATTCAGATTGTACTATTTAAGCACACTTAAGGTGTCCCAACAAGGAAGGCACGTCGGTTATCTCTTCTACATTATAAAAACGTATTCCATTATTCATTTGCCTTGAAACTACCGATGTTGCACTTTAATCTTGCTCTTTTCTCTATACATGATCCATGATAATTAGGATGATGGAAAGGATGATGAATAAGTAGATTCTGATAAAGAAACTAAATTCTGCACAACTCCTACACTAGATAAAAATTTCCTGTCCTATCAATGATGGACACGCTGAGTAGATAGACCACTACAAGCTGCGGACAAACACGTGCGTCCGTGAACTAGAAGTTGATGGCGGTGCTTTGTAAACGTGCTGACAGTCATATAACAGTGCCATAGACCTAGAAAACATCTTCTTGATACGTGTGACTGCAATTCATCGCTCGGGCTGCACTTTATCAAAATGTGTATTAGGTCAAGCAGAGCTTATGAGCTGCATAAAAATTGTCGGCAGGCCGAAGGCGACCCATGGAAAAGGTCCGTAGGATGCGAAACGTGTCACGGTTAGGTATTTAGCAAATTTTTTATATCAGGACACATAAAGGTTACAGTTGTAATGCGCAGTGCCGTACATCGGCTAATGGTGATGAGCCTAGTTTTGATCGTGAGCTCTCAACCTGAACGAGTGCTACTTGCTAAATCTTCAGTGTGATATCCTCCTTATGATGCGCTGTAGGTATTTGTTATTACGCGAAGGGTAATAACTCTAACGGATAAGTATTATCAACTGTTCGCCATCAACACACCTCACTATCATTCTGATCAAATTAAATGTCAACTACTCTTATGTACTTAGCGTCCTGTGGTCTAATACCATAATCACATTACTACATTCAGCACCAGTCTATAGTCACGTTTGGCACCTTTTGGCATCTTTTGGCAGCACTTTTTACTTTGAAAGATGAGAGATGCATAACGTGGAGGAAAGCATTTGTATAAAATTGCCATAATGATGTTTCAAATTCATTAGTTAAGGATAAGTTAGCATCCAGGCATGTTTAAGCCCACGCCGATCGCTGATGCCTGAAGCAAATAGATCCAATCACGTGACGTGATTGTTCATTACAAGAAGGTACACTCACTTAATTCGAAGTGATCACTGGCTCCCTCGCCATCAATATTCACCTAATATATATCGGCCTTAGAACAGCTTAAAGCTTCTCTGAAAATAGTAAATGTCTAATGAGTCTGTTAGTTGGGCATCAGCAGTTTTAATCTGCATCGGTATGCTTTATTGTTATATGTGTTGCAGCATTTAGTAAAAAAATATAGTACTAGTTCAAAATAAGATAAGGCCCTGAATAGAAATAATAATATCTGACTTTCCTTAACTGGTTGCTTTGGATATTTTTCATGAGTGATTATATAGTACAATAACAGAGGCAAAGTCATTTTGGTGAGTACACAACTGGGCATTATGGAACATTAAAGACGTATTATTGTATATTAGACATAGTAGGATTAACTATAGAATGTAGTTTTAGGATTAGTCGATATTGTGCTTTCTAATAACGTGTTTATGCAATTTCTGAATAAGTGATTATTTTCTCTATTATAAATAGTGTATTGCTCTCTTTTGTAATTTTTTTTCCTTCTCCGAACATTCGCATGGTCACTCTAGGGGTTGTTGGTGTTCTAAGATATGCTGATCATAGATACGGAGTGTTTTGTTCAGGGTGGCAGAAAACCGGGGAACGCGGGCACGCCGTTCCCTCGAAGCGAGCTCAAGTCAAGCGAAGCGCTACCAAAGCCTATAAGTCATAAATCAAAGAATTGAGATTGAAATATGGCTGTGAAGATATAAATATGTTGCCAGATCTTTCAGCATTCATGTAGTATGAATTGTACAACATACTTCGTTCATCCAGTAAAGGTATAGGCAAACTAAATGACAGATAATCAAAGCTTCCTTTCATGCGATGGAGTAAATTGAGCGATAGATATTACGTGTTGCTCTTCTTGGAAGAATTCACTAAAACTTTCACATAGAGTCATACTGATTCATAATCTTATTGGAGAACACTATGTTGGCTGAATTAATCCGTTTTAATCTTTTTCAAAAAGAGTATATTTTTTGTTGGGTTCCAGATCTTTTGTGTTTTTATTATTTGTTGTATTTATGTTTTGCGTCGCTGTCTTAAGAGATTGTTCCTTCGTGTATAGAAGCACGCTGTTTGAGATCGATGAACTGACCTTTTCGGTGTTTTAAATCGATATTCGTACTTTCTAACACTAAGGAGCGGAACCAGTAAGAACTCCCTGAATTTTTATGTCGTTGTAGGTACAGTACTCTTAATTATGCATCAATGCAATTTCATTGCCTTACAGGAAATTTTGCCATTATTTTCCGCGCTCCCTCGAAGTTTTCAGTTTTCGGCCACCCTGGTTTTGTTGTTTCTAGTTTCGTATAAGTCAAAGGAATGTCATTTGGTTTGCTGGTATCAATTGGCAAAGTTCGTTGACAGAAATCACTACTAGGAGGAAATGTGACCACGTTATAAATAATTAGTGAAAATTGTCGTTCCTTTAGATACAACAGTACATCATCGGTAGCGCGACTCGAACTCACATCCTTTGAAAGCAGAGTTTAACAACCCGACTCGGACTGGGACCTACTGTCATTTTAACTATTAAGCCTTCGGTCTGATAAACTCAACACTTGGACAAGATATCGCCATAAGTAAGTCATATCTTAGGAAGGGGAGATAACTTTATCCTATTTCCGACGTCGTTGAGAAGCTAATGTCTCGAAACATCCAAATGTAAGCGAGTGCATTTCAGTCAAGATCTATCAGAGTTACATTTAACAAACAAATACTTATTCGTTACCTGCCTTCACACAGTGCAAACTTTCGTGTATGACGTAAACGTTCGAAAAATAAATTTAATAAGTTCATGTTCCACAATTAGGCTTTTATTTTGTGATTGGACATTTAAAAGGCTTGTCTACAATTGTTGGAAGTGTGCATGTACTTGTAGAGGGTGCTACTGCAGAATTTTTCCTTTGACCGAAAAATAAAATTAATCACCGTTTGTGGTTGGCTCTATCTATTAAGGGATAAATTGGTGCTGTTACAACGTTTCTATTGTTACTATCAAGTATCATACAAGTAGACTCGAAATCAAAGTGATATGCTTAATAGGGTCATTTTAAGTCTTTAGAATAGAGTATAAATGTTGGACCATCCTCGCAAACTCAAGTGTAATGTTGGGTCAATAGCGGAGTAAATTTGGATTGGGAAAGTTATATTTATTTTAGAGCAGGTATCTGTGTCATTCGCGGACACTTCCTTACTAACGTTGTCGTTCTTAGACCAGACCCAAGTATTAACTTAACAATATACGTTTTTCTTGAGAATCTAACTGAGTCACTCACACTCAAAGTTAGCAAAACATTTCTGCGTAAAGCAGGTCTGAACTTTGGTTAGGATTTTCCGGACAGTCATGAATGCGATGCACAGGGTACAAAGACATTAGCAGGGGCATGAATGTTTCTCTCATGTACACGGAACACTTTTACATTTGAGTGAACACTGTAATTACTTCTCTTCTCTATAGTGAGAAAAGTTACCTTTGCAAAAAAAGCGGAGCATGTTGCGTTTTCTGAAATGGGATAATCATCTTGTTCGATTGCATCACTCGAGACTATTATCCGCCAGTCAAGAAGGCAATAAAACTCGCCCATGCCCCTCCCATTCCCAAATGAGGTAACAGTATATTAAACACCTATTATTACACAACTTTATGAATGTTCCGGAAGTGTTGTTGAGAGAGCTGAATTTCTTTGGCATTACTAGCTTATAAATCAGTTTTGTAATTTCATTCTCGAATCATACTTTCACCTTTAAAGTATTCGACCTTTACCCTAAGACTTAGAAACCAACAAAACGTTAGAGGGTATAAGTTAGAGAAGCTTCAATAAGGCTACCTTAGGATTATTCAACAAAAGCCCCAATTCTTTCTTTTCTTATCAATGAATAACCGATCATCTGCTATCTAAAAAGGAAAAAAACACTATTAACTGTTAACTGTATAATATACCAAAGTCACTTTATTAGTGTCTTAGGATAAATTCTAATGATATGGACACCAAACCATTCTGATCTGCGTTGGAAGTCTCTGTTGATGCTCTTAGCATTCCAAAGTAGGCGATCGCATTAGGGACCTAGCAGGGAAAAGGGTACCAGGGATTAGCTGAGGAAGGAGAAGGCGGCAAGGAAAGGAATCGGACAACAATGACAATGTTATTCTTACTTTCATTGTTTTATCGTCATACAATTTTCCAGCTTGCCAATCAAACGTCATTAATCAACCAATCACATTGCTGGACCAAAACAAATTTTGCGTAAAATTTGCTTACCTCTCTAGTGTCCGTCAAGCAAAGCCAAATTTAGGAGATCACGGTCAGACATTTTTTGCATTTTTCAATCTGTTTTTCAAAGACGATAGCGGTTCTGTTTTACGAGATGTTCTTAGTAAACTAACAGAAATCGGGAAAATATGCTTAAAAATATAATACAGGACACAACTGATCCATAAGCGGGAGGTATCCACGCCAATTTTACATTATCTATGGATGAGGGTTGACAACAACTCTCTCACCATGAATCAAAATGACTGGCCGATGAAGTTTGAACTGAAAGGGACTATTTCGTTACCATACACCTTGTGTAAATAAGACTATTACCAAGTAGGTACAAGATATCGAACCGTGTTCCTGCATATCAACAGAAGCTTCAAATTAGGCTATCGGTAATCAACTTGAGGGAAATCTTTTAGTTGTACTACTACTTTTAATCGAAAGCTCTGAATTCCATCGTTTTTCCAACGGAATCGTTGGCAGCTACACATAATTTTGACTAGTGTTTTATTCTGATGTTCTCATGCCTAGTTAAAATAGATATTTAAAGGCAAATGAGGCTTCGGTCACAGTGTAAATAGTAGGTTCTCCTTTGAATGGTAGCTAATGAGCAACACCGGGCCTTGATTTACAACCCACATAAGCCTACTACCAGCCTAGTGAGTCCACGAACAGGCCTAAACGTAGTCTGTGTTCTCTTTCGAGAAGCTCTGGGTTTTTAAAACACACTTTGACACACACACACACACACACACACACACACACACACACGCACGCACACGCACGCACGCACACACACACACGTTCACGCACACAACGAACATGATTCGCGGTAGAATTGATCAAGAGCACAACTATTAACGTACGAAATTAAAGGGGCGGTTTACCGAGCTAGTTTCACGGTTTCTTTCTCCTTATTGAGTTCAGTCACGTAAGTGAATTCTGGGTGATTCTGCACATATGCCTCCTATTTTACTTTGGGGGAAAGCTTGGGCTCACGACCAAAGGGGATGAGGGGGCTGCAGCTTCCCCAGTTTGTTAAAATGTTATTTTTTTTCGGGCCCTTTTAGACCAGCCGTCAGAATTAGCGCCGGCCTTCCTGCCGAACTGCAGTGCTTTTAGGATGGTGCCAACCCGCAACCGGATTCTTTCCGCTAATACTTTCACCAAGTTCCCTATAAAGACCTTTGGAAACTAGGTAATAGAAGGAAAATGTGCAAAATGTGTGTTGTTTTACAGGACTCTTTGACCCAACAAGGAAACGAAGGAATGATGAATTCTCTGTTGTCGCATTGCCATTTTTTCATAATGGGAAATAAACAAAAGGCAGGACACAAAAGAATGTTAAATTCTCAAGCTCGGCAAGTTGATTTAGTGCTTCCAAGGTAAAGACAACAACATAATTTGCGCCTTGGGTTCAGTTCTTCTCGAAGAAGACGTAGAGGCTGGACAGTTTACTACTGTTTCTAATCTTTACGGTTTGGACTACGAAATCCTTCGTGTGAACATCGTCTTTTCAGAAAATTCCTTGAGAATCATCTGCCAGTCACACTTAAAACTGCATCTGATTTGGTCAAAGTTATCTTTGACCATTAACTTGCCGAGCTTATTCCTCTTTTCGGATTGACGGCTATGATATTTGCCTCCATTCCAGCATCTTCCTGCTCGCCTGAACGTTCTTTCAGCACTCTAAGACGACTCAAAACGTACCTCCTTAGCGTCATGGGACAGGACAGAATGAGCAGCCTTGCTATTCTAAACATTAAGAGAAGTTATATTAATCTTGTATTTGCAGAATCGATGCATTCAATAATTGATATATTTGAAAGGAGGAATAACCGTGATTCCTTCTTTTTTTGAAACTTGCTTTGGATATTTGGTTTTTGCTCTTTTGCATTTTGCATATTTCTATGGTTTAAACGTCATTAAGGCAAGGTCGTTAATGGGGCAGAGATCGAGGTGGTAAACAACCGGCCCTCAACGGAAAATGTAAACTAGGCCTACAGCTATTTGATAAAAGTTACCAAATTGCCCTTTTTGATGTGTGAATTAAATTTATTTTGAAAACGAACATGTAAACAGTCGATGTAAAGGTCGGTGACTTACCCCTTACGATACAGGGTGACTTATAGTCCGTTTTCAGAAAAAGGGAGCAACACAATACGATAGCAGTTAGCATTGTTTTCGATAATTTAAGAAGTTTTATGTGCTATAGGCCTACAGAGTTGTGTTCGTTGTCAACTTTTTTTTTTCATTTTTAAAGCTAAGAAAGATCTTAACTGGTTACTAACCATGCAAAGGAGAATAAGGTTTTTGTTTTAAGAAAAACATGGTTTGAATTTTTTGTATTTTATAGCCAGAAAGATCATCAAATGGCTATCCAGCTTAAAAACGTCATAAATACTGACCCACGCCAGATATGTCTAAGATATTTTAGAAACAAAAGTTCGTTCACTGTGCGTGTCTATCATTGGCCGTAGCATTAAGGAAATTTTTCCAATTCAAAGAGGCGGTAGTTTACCCTATCCCCCTTCGATTCAACCGTCTGCAGAACAGTCGATTCTTGTCCCAATAATTTTCGGGCAAAGGAGCATTTTTGCGGGAAAATAATCCACAGCCCCCTCCCTCCATATTTTTCGTCCGTTGCGCCTATGGGGAAATATGCTCAATCGTACCATAACAGCGGTAGCTTTGGGATGTAGCATATTATGAGTGAAAGGGTTAGTTCATTGCAATTGTGACGTGTTTGAAGTTGCCCTGATGAAAGTTCTTACACTCCTATATTTTTGTCCAGTTGTACGTTTCGGTTATTCTTGAATAGACGTAGGTAATAAAATCATATAAAGTAGTATATTATTGCAAAGCCAAACGGCTTTTACGGCAGACTAAATCCTTCAATTTTAGACGTAAGTATAAAAACTTTATGCTTTTCGCGTACCTCTGCTCTAAACGTCCTGAGACAACTAACGTTATTTATTTTCGACTCTCAGACAGTTAAAAAATCTGCTGTTGTTTGTTTACAAATTGTAGCGGACTTCCGGTTTGTGATGCTGGGAGGCGGATCAGAATATCAAATCTGGACTGGTGTATTGATGTTATGTTATGGCATTACTCTTAACTATTATTATCTTATTATCACGAAGCTGTTACCGGAACTTGGTGCAGGGTAACTACTTGATCTGGAATAGTGCCATGTGTCTGCGAGCAGAAAACAAAGATTGGCAGTCATTGAACTCACTAGCACATTGGTGTGAGGTCTTGGAGAAAAAATTTTGGGTTTATTCCGGGATAATGAAAATCTTTCCTCGTGACTAACCAGGGGGGAGGCATTTTACTTCATTATATACTCCGTGGCGGCAGCATAGGGGAGATGGATAGACACGTCCCCTCAGTGCTCGGCAAAAGTAATTTTGCAATTCGTCTAAGTCTGATAAGGGATTGTTGAGAGAAGGGTAATATATCTTGACATCGTGTTTTATTTTTACCATTACTTTATGATAAAAGGAACATTTGTATTCAGCACGTCATTGTTCCACAGAATCATGATACTAACAGGACCAAAGCATGACTAAAGTAACTGACGTAACATACATGTGATTAAACATGAGTTCAGTTTTCGTAGCAATAGGATAAGCTTTTTATTTACGACGGGGGTAAACATTGAATAGTGGATCATCATACATTTCCAATACAATCATCACAATTATCTTCAAACAATCGATGCTGTACTTCTTGAAGAAATGTCACGTGTTTTAGAATGGTTGAAGCAGAACGAGCTGCTCATCAATACTAACAAAGGGAACAGTGAAACCTTACTTTCTGGTACCAGCCAAGACTCTCAAAATAAAAGCTGGGTCTGGACATACGTCTCAGCAACACCCCCGCTGAAGGAGGCGAAGGAATACCAATACCTTGGTATCAATCAGTCTCTGTCACTCGATACCTCAATACACATCGAGAAATGTTACACACATGCAAGCAGTAGACTACGTATCCTGTCATGAGTACGTGATCAACTGACAGTCTCAACAGCTGTAAATATATTCACTACTGTGGATGTGCCGATTATGAAATAGAGCTCTATAGCAAACCGTAAAGTTCCAAATACAAAGTTAAAAAATAGCAATCACTAGCCGTCAGAGCAAAAGAGATCATTGATACTGAAGTCCCATCAGTCCAAAACGTTGGTCATAAAAGAGTATGCGAGGTCGTAAGGAAAAATTCTACTTGGAGTGTTGGTTGACGAATTAAATCATAAATATGCACTGCAATCTCATAACTATGGAACACATAATAACAATGTCATGTAAAAAAAAACCAAAAGCAAAAACTGATTTTTTTTCCAAATTATCATCCACTTTCGAAGGTGCAAAAAGTTTTTGTTCTATTCCCAGCGAGACACGCGTAACTTTTCATTCTCAATGCTTTGTCCAGACCTTAAAAAGTCTCTTTTCCTGACTAAATTTTCCCCGTCATTACACTCTAATATCCTTGTGTTTTGGGGTCTGATTGTGTTCAATAGTTTTGTGAATCTTTATATCATTTATCCTTTCTTATCATATCTAGAAATACCCCATTATAATGTTTTACTTAGTTTCTTCTTGTTGCTGCTGCTTCTGGGCTGTCTTTTGGTGTTGCTATTGAAGCTGCTTTGTTTGGTGATATTTTGTTTTTTCGTTGTTGGTTCTGTTCTCAGGACTCAAAAAGACAACAGATATGTGCACATACTTTATCCGCGTAAAGAGCATGTATAATTTTCGGTGATTATCTTCGTGTTTTACATTCTTTAAACAAAATGAAGATAAAAGCGTCTAAAATATTCTTCAACTACAGCGAAAAACCTTTCTGCTTCTCCTAGAAGTTATTCCTTGATGCTTTTACCAGCTTCATGTCTAGGCTAAAGGAGATTATTTGTCTTGATGCACTTCGACTCGCCAAGAGCGACATTGCCGTTACTTAAGGAGTCATAGTATCGGGACTCATACCAACTGTCGGACCAGTTTGGTTTTTTTCCTAGCAATACATTTTATCTCAAGGAACGTCTAGAAACTCATCAGCGATGGCTTCACAATAATATCAACCATCTGGTAGTTTCTTTTACTCCGAAGATTCCATTTTCTATTTCTGAGCCAGTTTGTTCCATCATAGATCTGAACAGATTTATCTAAATGTATGGTTCCATGCCTTCTCAATGAAATCAGTCTCGGAACCACCTGGACTCCAAACACCTTTGCTAACCCGTCATTGCGCCCTGATGA
The DNA here is from genome assembly GCA_010016065.2 of Carybdea cf. marsupialis auct. non (Linnaeus, 1758). NCBI lineage: Eukaryota > Metazoa > Cnidaria > Cubozoa > Carybdeida > Carybdeidae > Carybdea > Carybdea cf. marsupialis auct. non (Linnaeus, 1758). The sequence goes on along the minus strand of JAAAKL020002759.1, from coordinate 9,215 downwards.
CTTGTAAAAGTAAAACGATGCTATTCTGGCACTTTTCCTGATACCCCCACCGCTTCATTCAGAGACAGAATCCCCCACCTTTTCTACAGGGTTAGGGGTAGGGGTAGGGGTAGGGGTAGGGGTAGGGTTACGGTTGCGGTTACGGTGGGAAATGGTGGTGCGTTTACTCTTTTTCAGCGCAGTTTAGAGCAATAGTGGTGGGGAGTATCTGGAAAAGTACCGGTATTTCTTTGCTTATAAGAAACAAAGTTTTGGCAACAAAGGACATTTAAAGGTAAGTTGTATACGGTCATAAGATTTTCTATCCTCCTATTCTTAACTGTTTTCTTTTCTTTTTATCGAGATAAAGAGAAAATGATCGTAGATTGTAAGTGCTGCCTACATTCTTTATATCTACCAACTTCAAGCATTACCTCACAGCTTCACAACCATCATATTTTTAGACTTGAAATCGGGGTAAGTTATTTAGTTTATTTTTGAAACGCAAGAAGTTAACACTTTAAATAGCCTAAAAAGTAGTCAGTGGGTACGTAGGACACAAGACACAATACTTCTACTTTTCATAGGGAGCTTGAAAGCTACCACGTCTTTCTTGTATGAGATTAAAAGCAAAGTTCATAGGTACCAATATTTCATTGATAGCTTTTCAGGGCGTTTTTGAACCTAACTTCCCGGCGGAAGGAAGATCGACCCCAATAAGAATGGCGACGATTTTTCTCTTCAATAATTAAATCCTTTCATCTTTTTAATTGAAATTCTGCTTGCAATCTCTAAGATACAGTCCCCGGTAAATTTCTTAGTAATTGATATTCTCGGTGCAGTGCTACCTAGCCTATGAAGGGCGGGGCGCATGAACCAGGTGCTAGGAGACTTAAGAACAATCGGTCTCACCCGGAATTTACTTGCTCCTCTACAAAAAGAACTGTAGTGCTAGATGAGCGTGACTTTCTATCATCAATGCTTAATATAACAAATTTTAAATTTGGCTTTTATTATTTGAGCCGTGTACTAGAGGAACAGCTCTAATCAACATACCTGGGAAATGATGCATGTACTATAATGGTTCTCCTTGAATTTACTTGACATGTTGTGGTCTTCTGCAAATGTAAGAGGTAAACCGCAAACATGAAAAGCAGTTTATACATAGCTTGGTTGTATGTACTTAGCAGTAATCCCTAATCGCCTACTGAGATGAATACTGCACTCCGATTAAGCAGCAGCGCCAGAAGAGTAATAACACAACTCTACATTGTGTTCTCGTCCTTCTCTATTTAAGTGCCCACATTAGAATCTGAACTATGAAAATGGTGCCCACAATTCTATGATAACAATAAGAAAATGTCAATGATTTACATCACTCAAAAGACACAGTAAATCTTTAGTGTACCTTGCTTAATTTGTTATGACATGCGTTATGGTACGGCCTCCTGATGGCTTCCTTACACGCAAGATTTCTACCATATGCGTTCTTTTGATGGGATTGCATGACGAGATGATAATTTCCATAAAGTTGTCAAAGGAGTACTTCAGATCTCGTATTTCTCAACAGCCTCTTCAATACTTTATCCGCCTACTCTTTGCCATTTCTTATTTGCTTCTAAGAGGATGAAAAACATCTCTTACTCACTTTTAAAACCATTTACATGAGCTTCATTCTGATGACTACCTCACAAGTAGTTTCTTTGCAACTGTGGACAAAATGGGTGCAAGGTTTTATTAGATCTCGCTGGAAGAGAGGGAGGTTGTGCTGGACACTTGTTCTATCTCCCTTTCTGGTATTACATGATATCTACATCCATCCTCCTACAAACAGGGAGTGGATTGTTGTAGACTCAGGGGCGTAATTGTCGGGGGGATAATTGAAGCGCCCCAATAAGAGTCAAAGTATTTTTCTCAATCCTGTGCGATCAAATAGCTTTTTATTTATGCCAGTATGTGTGTTAAGGGCCGTTTCCGAGAAGCAGATTTTCAATATTTTCTCCCTCACTAAATCATGGTGGGCGAAATTTTCCCACTTCATCAATTTCAAAATGTACCCCCCTCAATATTTCTGTCACTATTACGGCGATGAGACTCCTATAGTGAAAGTGCGCTAGTATTGTAAGCAGATCGAATCTACACTTATAAAAGAACATTACACTAATTGGTTGCATTTGAGACAGGTCTTTGATACCCTGTGGAGTATACTTCCAAAAGTTAACTAGGATTATGTCGGAAGATGTTAATGACCATTTGGACACCAGAGAGTCAGCAAAGGAAAGGCGGAGGTTGGGAACATAATAATAGAAACTGTACTTGCTTTAAATATGAGCTTTAAATGAAATACTTATTGGGTAATTACCAACACTTGAATGGTAGTTAGCAGTGACTGAAAACTTTGCAAGCTAATTTAGGTAGTGATGAAAATGTATTTCATTAATTGGTAGATACTTCGAAAAGATGGAAAGACATTTACCCCAATACCTCTAATCAGGGCCTGTCATCATGCTACTGGTTATAGCTTTACACTTGCTTACATTCTTTTTGAGAAATCTGATTTACTTATACACAAGCGTCTTTAAATACATCATTATTTTTGCACACGATTTCCCTTGTGTGTGACGTGCGATGAAACTCACTAGAGCAACAGTTACAAATATGGGAGAAGATTAGTCTGCAGGCTTCTCAGAATGGTAAGAGCCTATTTGAACATGTTCTTGGTACTATAAAACTTAAATTTTGCGTGGAGCAAAGTAGACATATTTGATCGAACGCTTCTCGACGATTCGTCGTCGGTAATGAAATATGTAAACAGAATCTGGTTATACAAAGATGGGGGGATCGAATAGTTTCAAGAAAAATTTGATTCGCTACTTAATTATTAAAGAAGGGAACAAATAATGCTACACATGGGGTTAAAACGGTAAAGAATAAAAACACAGTGAGTGACGTAGATTTTGACCTTAAACGTGCAATATGCCAGGTCATGTAAAGGTCATTTGCTGTTTTTACGTATTTCTAGTCAATCGACTTGTTTACCAATTTTTGTTACGTGCGTAGCGATAGTGAATCATGAATTGTAGTATATTTAACGTTATGAGATTGAATGAAATGTAATCACGTCGCAGAGAGAAAAAATGTAAATTAGTTAGTGTATATATACCGTTGACTTAATGAATTCGGTACAGTCCGATTCGATTCAGCTCAGTTAAGTTTGGTTGTTATGTACATCGAAAGATAGGGCTTTTATTGGATTTGTCACGATTGTGGAATGGTCAATAGATTGTTGGAATAAAGTTGAAAAATGGTGTTATAGTTCGTTGTTCTCTAACACACGAACGGTAAGTAAAGAACCGGAGTCGTGGAAGGCTGCGTTAAGATTCTGCGACAATCGTCAAGAAAATAGATAAACATATAAATGAGCGCTTTCAAATCCTGTTGCTATTCAAGGTCTGCCTTAAATTGCATCATGATACATGACCCGCAAACTTTATTCCAACGAAGGTACTTGGTCTCCCCAAACCACCAGGACCGTCGAGAGGGGGGAAGGCGGGTTAGAGTTCAGGGGCCAGCAAAAATTTTCTACTATGAAAATAGCAGCATTTGGCGTTTCGCCCTGAAACCTACTGGGGCCCAGTGTCATGAAATAGCACGAGGCCGTCCTGGCTCTCAACCACCCTGGAAACCACCACTGAATAGTAAATCACTTGCATGCTTTTGGAATACCTTCATTATTGCTTTGATAGTACTGTTATACTTTAAGTTACCGGCAGGCTGTTAAATTATTTATTAAAATAACCCCATAAAATACCGCCAAGGAAAAATGTGTTTGTTCCCTTGTTGTTTTACTTGAGAGCAAAATCTTTATAATTTATCTTTTAGGAAGTCCTTGAAGTCTTGTACACACAATTTAATCTGCCTTCCTTACGAGTGACTGCGTTTTTGTAAATATTGATGTTGTCTCCGAGACTTTCTCAATAAAACAATACTGTCGATTTGCTCTGGAAATGCAGTAAACCCCAAACTATAGTCAAAACCAACTTCTGGTTAACATTATTGTGGAAAATACTCCACGAGATAAAAGGGGGCGGGGCGAGAAACTTATACAAACAATATCAATGATGAGTTTAAGACAATGGCATCACAGGGAAAGTGGGTGATATTTACCTTCTTTTTTCTAGGGTTGATAAAAGTGATGATATAAAAGTTCTCTAGCAATTTGTTAAAATCTCTATCAAATGATTTCTTACAACATGTATTACTTATGATGGCTTGTTTAGCTTAAGTAATTGTTTGGATGATATTATTAACTCATAAACAGACAGGCTAATCTGTAAGAATTTGTCGAGTTGGATACCGGGGAAATGCAGCGACAAGGTTGCTTCTTGGCTCACAAACACGTTATGCAACTCTCCCTTTTTCTGCAAGATTTCATAATGCTGACTTCTCCAAGGAATCAGGTTCCTTTAAAATTCCCAATGCTTTGTTAGAGTATATTATTTATGTCTGTGTTCCCAAGCATTTTAACTCTCCGTTGTGCTATTTTTTAACATCTTAAGTTATGCAAGGAAATGCTGGTGCTGCGTATAGCACGCTTAATCATTGCGATTCAAAAGGGTGAGTTATTTTAAGATTCCACGATCATGAAAATTTACATATTCGGATGTGTTAACTATAAAACGTAGCCAAGCTATTGGCCACTGCTTCAACTTCTTATTGATGACAAAATAATTCAAACAATAAGTCAAATAAAATTAAATAAAATAAATCAAGATTCAGATAGAAGTTTGTATATAGCAGTCAAAGTAAAGATAGTCGATTGTAAAGTGGTATATAGCACAACCTTTAAAAAGAAGACTGGAGGGGTAAATTGTGAGATCAATGAGGCCCTCCATCAAAATAATTCACCCCTTATAACTATGTTCTTAGACACATTTAATTTAGTGAAATGCTACGATTTTAGTAAACAGACTAACTTCCAGTAGTAAGGTCTATAGTTGTCTTTTCTTGCGAGGTAGGGATGACAAGACACATTAGTTAAAATAAGAAGGGCAGAAGCATGTCCTGACACATGTTTTAGACCATATAGTAAAGGAACAGACTGCTTTGGTCGTATTCCTTAAAAGCAAAAACATCCTAGATGCGCTTTATGCAATCAAATATGATAGCCATTTGTTCTAATTTGCATATCTACGACTAAATTTCTGGGTGTTTCAAGAAGTGAAAGTTGCAAGGGAGGCTCTGATGTCATGGCGCGTCAACAGATTTCTCACTTAATAAATATTACTTCACCGTCTACCCTTAGTTCATTAACCAGGATTAAAAGACGTAAAATACCTTCCAAATATCTTTGTGAAGCTTAATTCTAATCGGCAAGGTGATGAGACACTCACGTCCTTGGCGCTTCAACAGAGGGTAGGCGATCGGACCTTCCAGAAAATATCAGGGTAGGCAGAGCATATATTCATTATTTCCAAAGTATAGGAAAGGAATACGACGAAATAAACAATATTGACGTCCCTCTCGTGCATTTTATTCTGACGAACTCATGAGACACCAGTACCCACTGACTAAAAGAAAAGATCGAAAACAAAACATGATAGAGAGGGTGAAATGCATATAATATTTTTCTGTGACATATGTTCGCCAACGTAGGCGGAATACTAAAGAGCTCACGGGGCAGGCGGTGACCTACCTCACCTACTCTCAGTGACGTGCTTGAGATGAGATAAATTCTTTATAAATACGTGCGTAGTAAGTGACAAATCCTTTCCATTATTTAGAATAACGCGCATTCCCCTCTATTTCTCCGAGGTTTGCAGCAACAGTACTTGAAACCAAAGAAGGAAATCTTAAAGAATGTGAAATATTTTTATCCCAGAATAACGCAGTAAATAACGATCGTGTATACGTAGTAAATACGAATTTTCTACATAGTAAATGCAAATGATTAATTTTGTTTAAAAAAATTGACTCTGCACGAAGTAGTGCAAATAATTTTCGACTGAAAAGCTTTTTCTGTTTGACACTCCTCATAGTATAAAATTGAAATTAAAAAGGACGAAAACTGCTGCTACGTGCGTAGACCATAACAACCGGTCTTTTCATTGGGCATTTTCGGTAAACCTTTTAGTTCCAAGGACATTGATTGGTCAAAACAAGACCGATCTGGCAGTCAGACTTGTGGTTGGCTACTTTCAAAACACAGTTGGGTATCAGTTTCATTGATTTCTTCTCAATGTCAGTTCTGGTGATTTGTACTGTGAGGAGTATCAGACGAAAAAAAACCTGTTCAGTATCAAAATTTTTGCTACATCGTACAGATTTATTGCTCTGTACTATCAACAAACTTTTAAAAAAATACTTTCGTAGTTCATGTGAATTTTATTGGAAAGTATGTGGTAACAGAAAGACCTCTTATTTTGTAAACAATTATTTGATGTAGATGTACAATAGGTGGAGTAAATATAGTAACCTATTAGGAAATGTCCCTAGGAGTCGATGAAATCGGTTTTTACTTTGGCGACAATACCGTATCCCCTCCAATAAACACCGCGGCGTTTATAAAAAAAGTTTTTGGTGAGGCATTTATTAGGGAGCGGCGGTTAACAGAGGGCGGCGTTTATCACAAAATGACAAATTAGGTAAAACAACTGATGTTTCAAAAAACATAACAAAAAGATTTTGATAAGTACGAACGTCACAAGTAAGTGTCATCTCACACAATGTAAACGTTCTTAGTTCTTGTAGTATGTGAACTTTTAAAATTTGGTCTATTTTCTAACAAACGACTCTTTAACGATGCGGCGTTTATCAGAGGGCGGTGTTTATTGGAGGGCCGCGTTTATTGGAGGGCCGCGTTTATCAGAGGGCGGTGCTTATTAGAGGAAATACGGTAATTGAAAAATGGCCGCAGTGATAACCTACCAGACAAAGTGTATTTGGTCAATAGAAAGAAGTATAGATGTAAACAAATACGAAGCTAGGCTACAAAAGTAGTCATACAGGGTACAGGGATGTGACGCACACTTATTCAGCGCTTTTCTATTCATGATCTCCTAAATCTTTAATATCGTTGCTGAAACGATGCAGGGGCAAGGGACAATATTTAAAGAACGTCACATCGGAGAGAGGATAGCGCTCATATCTTTCTCGAACATTTCACTTTATTGCCCCTTTTTGCCGAAAGGTGGGGTCAGGGGTCTAAAAGTGGAAAGTTTAATGCCACTGAATAATCAATTTTCTCTAGTATATAACCTTCATTCAGACTAGGAAGTACAAATGGATACTCGCCGATGATCAATAAATCATATTGGCCAATTCTTTGACAAAATTTAAGAGCGTGCCGGGAACACTCTCGTCACAAATATACTAACGTTTCACGTATTAGATCATTGCTTATAGGATGCAAAAAACTTAAAGCCGCATCTGATGCATAAAATTCCGTTGAAATATTCACAACCAGTTGTGTCTTTATCCTTACCTATTAGAATACGCAAGGATGGCGTATCAGCTTTATCCTTTGAATCGCTCGATTTACATTTGAACCCCACTTCTGTTAGATACTTTCACTTTCAAATCAATTTTACGATTTTGTATACCCCTCAACTTGGCCTGCTTTCTAAATTCCACGTACTCCAACGAGAATGGTAATGGAAAAGGCATAGATCTTTTACTTCGTATTGAAAAGGGAAGGGTACCATGGAGGCGAGGAGCCGGGTTGGACAGCTCCTAATACAAACACTGACGCAGATTCCAGATCTTTGTTATTTGTTCAATTCATTACTACTTGGCACCAAAGGAATGGCACGTAACCTGAGGTAAGGTTTCTTGTCCTTAAAATAGACTTTTTTTTTATGGTGGCATATTCGACTTCGAGCGTAGCCTATTGCTTGGTCCGAGTGACCAATGTCCTGGGGAGAGAACACATTTACAGGGATGGTCTCCCGTTGCCTCCCCAACTGCTAGTCTTTATATCGGGCTAGGCGTGATTCGAACCCACAACCTCTGGCATGTGAGTCCGATTCTTTAACCACTAGACCACGGTGGCTCAAAATAGACTTTACGTACAACAATATCTTTAATGCTAGGAAGATTTTGCAGTTTATAATCTTTCAGTGTTAACATATCTATTCTTTACAATCTGTTGCCAATTGATTAACTATCTACTTATATTTTCTAATGGCTTGTATGATCTTATATCTATTATAGGGATGCGGGTAAGAAACTATCTGAAGAACGACATTTTAAGACTTTGTACGTATGTTTATGTCATGATTGGGACAGAAGCAGATCAGTTCGCGTCACCGAGTGCTACTATCGTAAGACGCATCATTCTGTAAATTCTTTACACCTATCTGTGAAACGGGTACTTTGGCAATCTATTTAAGCCATTTCATGTGGACAACCGAAACTCGATTTAGTAACTTAGTTGAGGTCACTTCGGCTTTGAGAGGTCTGAAAGCTTTCATCAGTACTTTTGAGATATTTGTGACGTCATCCTCTTTAGGTTGCAAACTCATTATCACTTCAAGAGTTGTTACTTCTCTCTCTTTTTGTAAGAATGGTAAAACGCGAGTCTGAGCTTCACCAGCGGCGCCACGGGGGTACAAGGAGAATAAGTCCTCCCACTTGTCTTAAAGATCAAATTTTTGTATTGCTTCGAGTCAAGTATCCTGACTTAAGTTAATCTCTTCAATATTGACACTGTGAACTTCCCAATTAAGATTCTTTTACAAATTATCAGAAAACTAACAATTGTTAACTATGTCACGACACCCACACCCTATTGGATATAAATGGAAAATCCCCCCTCCACTTTTTTTTTAGGCTGACGCCGCCACTACTGAGCTTGAGAGCTTCTACAACTATCCGAGAACGAATGTTTCTGCCCTCAAATATTTTGTGAGGCAGTAATCTGAAATACAGCGCCAACCTATACGACTTAGGGAATAGTCTTTTAGGTTGTCTACACAAGTTTTCTCCGAACTAACTTAATTACATCATGAGAGTCAAATTTATTAAATCGACTGCGTTTCGACCATCTCCAACTGCTTGCAAGGGATTTGTGCTGTTTAGTTCTTGTTTCACTGCAAATTTCAGCCCCTCCATTTCTTAATCGTTTCTTGACCTCACGCATCATGCTTCAAAAAGGGGTTGTGTGGCTGCCTCTCAAGTCGCACTTGCTCGTTGAGAGGAGTTTCGTGCTCTCCAGATAAATATTCGTCAAAGGCAAC
>JAAAKL020002758.1:14470-25023 GCA_010016065.2 Carybdea cf. marsupialis auct. non (Linnaeus, 1758) | reverse complement strand
TACGGTAAGGGAAGTATCGTCCAGTTGTAAGGTCGAAGGTTACGTCTAGGTAATTTGTCGAAGTGGTGTTGGTTGTATTAGCTATCTTTAAATTGTAGTCTTGGAGAAGCTTAACTGTTTCTTTCCTCTTTCTGTCAGCTAAACTTCCGCTTGTGGTCTTCAATAAAGCCAATCCGTCGTCCCGGTATAGGCCAATAGAACGTTTCTCAAAAATCTTACGCGATTTTGACAACATAAAGGAACCTACTAGTTCGCAAACTTCAGCCCCATCAAAATGTATGTATGTTTCTTTGTTTGTATATATTTATCTATGTATGTATGTGTGTATGTTGTATGTGCGTGTGTATGTATGTAATGTATGAATATATGTACATAATTTATGCATGTATGTCTTACATACAACCAAAGACAAAAAACATTAACATATAGGCAAAGTTCAAGGCTACATGTTAGAAAAGAGGGCAAGGTGTAGATTCGGCTTTGGTATTTTAATTTGTTTGTAAATTACTAACCCTTATCCTTGTATTATGATGTCGTTCATTGTCTTTGCTTGTAGCTCATCAGTGCAAAGCTCAAGCCGTATAATTGCTGCAGAAAGGCGGTTTGAGGTATCCTGAAGATGTAATTCAGCAGCCAAGATGGTGGGCGTACAAGTTTGGGAGCCACTGGTACATCATATCATTGTTAAAATGGTAAACCCGTGGAAAACCTACCTGTTGCTCTGATTTACAAGGGTGATAGGGACAAAGGTCCTGCAACTTCGGTAGGACAAGGTAATACTGAAATATTATAAGCACGAGCCCTCAATTATTTCACTGGCTATTACGGAGTTCATCTTCTCAACTTTGGCCCATGCTCTGTCCATTACTATAAGAAACTGGTTTCATTTTCTTAGCATAACATTTTGTCGTTCTCACAATCCAAAACTGAGAGCACCTAGATTGCGGTAGATTTATTTCGGATTACAAAATTACTTAAGATGAAGCATGCACAAGTTGATAAGCCAAATTAAAAAAAACCTGATTGTTGTGAGTATTCTCAGTTGTTTGCTATTTCACTTCAGCTGTCGTCTCTTACATTTGACTGTCTACCATCTGCTGTAGTATGAAGTAAACAGGAGAAACCCATTCTGCCAACTTAATCCATTTATACACTTTGCAAATGCAAGCTGTTACCACACCCTAATACCCATATGCTTCAAATGAGATCGCATGGTATTAACATGAAAAAGTTCCTATTATCCACCGTTAATCGCTCATCTATCCTAAAAACCTCCAGCGTATGCATGGACAAACACATCTTACGTCATCTTAATCGGATGATCCAAATAAAGTGGAACCTAGGTCAAACAATATTCTGGAACTGCACATTGTAAGCCACCTCTTGGAGTTTGACAAGATGCAGACATTGAGACAAAATTTTGATTTTCTTGACTGTGATCTTAAATTTTGTTAGAGAAACTAAGGGTGGTAATTAGAAAGATCATTATTAGATAAACTTAACGTCTTTGTAAATTGGATAAATGTTCAAATAAAAACAATAGAAAACCGTTATAAATATTAGCAAATGGATTGTATAATCTGAACTTTTTCAGTTGCTTGACCTGCAATTGCTTGGTTACGGTTATGTTAAAGAGACTTTCTCTTTAAACTATCTTTGATGTTGATGATAAGAGAGCTTGCAATGGAGGTCAAAACCCGCGGTCTTATATGTTTCGATTTTCACAAGTCACAAGTCATTGTATGTAGTGGGGAATAGTTGCGTAAACAAAATAAGAGAGGAGTATGCTTCACGCAGCCACCTAATATTGATTGACGGAGCTGCTAAATTTATGGAGTAGCTTGACATTGTAGTTAATTCATTTAACTGCACGAAATAGCAAAAACATTTTAGTACTGAAAAGCTTTTAGCGTCTGACACTCCTTAGAGTACAAAATCGTCAGAATTGGAATTGAGAGAAATCAATGAAAGTTATACCTAACTGTGATTTGAAAGTAGCCAATCAGAGGCCTGACTGCTAGATTGGTGTTATTTTGACCAATCAGTGTATGTGAAACTAAATGGTTAGCCGAAAAGGCCTAGTGAAAAGACAAATTCATTTTGTCCGAATAGCAACGGTTCTCTTTCTTTGATGTGGACGGATTCAAGAACGGCCAAGTGAATAACAGATCTAGCTTTACCTAATATACGGAAGAAGTCATTCGTATACAATTTCGCCCAGTCTTGGTTCTCAAGCATGTGCTGCCCTATGGCAGAGTCACATTGCTCACTGGCTACTCTCTGGGTACCAGAGACACGCCTAATGAGAGGACATGCATCTTCCGTGGCTCCCATTGGTGTCAGAGTCCTTGGTAAATCAATTCTTGCTATTAATACGAGGATCTTTCAATTGGAAAGATCTACGCTCGAATAAACATTGTCATACAAGAAAAGTAAAAGTAAAACCATCTACTTTTTAAACGAATGAGATCAAATCTAGTTTATCAGCAGCAACGAAGACTGTATATACAAGAAACAAGAGTACTACAAGTGGATATCAGTATAAGGCTTATTGACCTGTAGAAAGCGAATAATATAAAACTAACGAAGACGAGATTGTGATAGCGAGGCTAAGATATGACCATCAGTAATATTGAATCGGATGCATGGAGATTCCAAACTTCTAAAAGAAGATTTGTACGTTTTCTCGGAATACTTGTAACCAAAATGTTTAAGTAGGTTTAGGTACTCCCTACCAAAATGTTAGTTGATAGTTTTTGACTTACTGATTTCTATGCTTTAATAGTCGATACGATCAGAATATTTTCTTAGAACGAAGTATACGGCATGGTATCAAATCAAGAAATATATTCCAAAAGTTAAGCAGCTTAAATAGTTGAGTCCAGTACCTTAATGAAAGAACAGCCGAATAGCAGGGCTGTGTTTTGCTGGTGGGAACCCCAGGAAGGTTTGTAGAGGGCCCTTTACTGCCCAAATGCACATATACAAATATAGGCTTGCACAATATTCGGTGTTTGCACTCAGCTTTGCTGACTTGAATATCAGATATCCTAAATTGGATCTCGGATTTCACTTAACATCTACCTTTGTACAGCTTTGGGGGATGAACCAAAGGAAGAACAGCCTCTCCAAACAATAAACAACAACTCAGCCAAACGTTTGTCAACAATAATGGAAAATAATTGTTTTTCGTATTGGTATAGTTAACGAACATCATTTCAACCTATCACATGAGTTACAAGATCTTCAAAGGTTAGATTTTGATTGGAAAACACCCATTGTCAATTATCAAAGGAAGAAATTTTGTGCTTCTCAAAAAATGATATATTTGTTTACGTCTGGGCACAGTGGGCCTCGAAAAATTTTTTTCCTCAGACAAGATATATTGCATGGCCACTTGTGAAAAGTTTTACTAACGTCCCGCATTGCTATAGAAAGTTTATGTAGAATTATGAAGGGATAGCAAACTTTTGCTGTAAGTATATGGCATTTTTAGGTGTATTTGTATTACCATTTCCTTGCTCAACAGAAACATATGACCCAAAAGATGATATAAAAAGCAAAGTTGTAGCATTATAAGAATAAGCCATTTGATTTTCTTTCCTCAAAGGCGAGAAAAGCAAAGGGGCGTATCTGTTTGTTCATTACTTGTTTCTTTAAGACAATACTAAAATTGCAGGACGCAGACTTTTCTCATTTGTGATCAGTTTCTGTCTTGCAAGGACGACTGATTGTCCCAAGGTGAAAACCCTTTGATACGAAATCGAGAATCGAGAAAAGGTTTACTAACCTTTCAGAAAGAAAATTAATATGGAAATCAACACTGGGATTATGTTAAGATAATAATGCAGTCTTGTTTTACACAAGGGGGCTTCACAAAGATATAATGAACGTTCGAAAAGAATGGTCGACTTCATGGATTCACGTTAAGGGTAACACCAGACGGAGGTGAAAGCAGTAGAAACCTTTCTCAGATTATGACCATTGGACATTCATCTATTAAAACAAAGGACCTTAAAGCTTTTCAGATATTACGAGAAGTATACATACTTTTTGATGCATGCTAGTTCTCTTGTAAATGGAGATGCCTGGATTCAGGAAAATAAGAATACTCTTAACCATATGGTATACCGATGGCCCAAAATTCCTTCTCCATATGAAGTATTTAAAAGTCTCCCATTTAAAAACTTTCTTGAAAGAGTAAGTCAGCTCGTGACACTTCCCATGTAACACCCCCTCCCCCTACCGCGCCTACCTTCAGCACAGTTAATCATGATAATAACGGAAAAACCTCACCCTCCCTTTTTAGAAACATATAGAAAATAGGTATTCACACTAAAATGGCAGATTGGTATTTTTAAATTTTCAGTTTCAAAGAATTTAAAAGGCATCAGCATATTTTTTACATGGTGATCGATTGAAAACAAATCCTTTTTCGATTCTTGTTTCATAGAGGCCTGCTTAACAGAACATAAATGTAATTCAGGTAGTTGATAGAATAAAGTTGCTGGAGTTTAAAAGAAATGTCAAAAAATGGATTTGTGACTCACCCGAGACAACAATTAGAGTTCGAATGGGACCAAAACATGCATTTGGTACATATTAAAGGAGATCATCTAGGGCCCTTGTCAAAATTACACTGTCAAAAGATGGAAGTAGGAAAAAGTTATCACCAATCACTTTTGTATCTAATTTCTCGTTTAATATAATTGTCCCGTGGGAGCGGAGAGGAAAAATCTGATATATGAGAGTGCGTCGAGTTTGTATTAATATAGAAGTAGGATAGAACTTGTGAACAATTTCATCACCTCCACTAAATACCTGAAAACATATACTCTTGCATGCTACTATTTTAAGAGTTAAAATGTAACAGTGGCAAATAGTACGATACAACTTGCAAACAAATTTTATACCACTCTTGACATTCCTGTATATGGTTGTATTGACTGAGGGTAGTCATCTGTGTTATAACATCTCGATTATGAAAAAATGTGGAACCACGGGGAATCGAGCGTACGATCTCCATAGTTACGCAATCAACGATGCCTTGCTGCGAAGCTACGGTCCTTTACCTATGAGATAGAGAAAATTGGGATGCTTTTTGTTTTGATATTGCGTCACTACACAGCCCCCATGCTAGAGGTAAAAACACGAGGCTCAATAATTTTTGTATCTCTGTTGGTTAACTCGACTCCAGTGAAGTGTTAGATGAGTTGAAAGCGTCGATGGCTAGAGAGAGAATTTGTGAGTATGTAGAGCCAGTGGTGTGTCCTGGGTTCACAGAAGCGTATTCTTGTCTCGGGTCTCCATTAGTAGTGACTGAAGTTAGACATAGGTGTTACAAAGTCTCGGTGGTTAAAAATTGAGGGACCATGGGGAATGAAACCCATGGCCTCCGGTCTACATGGTGTTCATCTAGAGAGCTACTGGCTGGTCTTATGGATATTTAAGTACCATGACATTCGTTTTGACCACATATTCAGCAGTGAGGGAAAACGAGCCGTGCCTTTCTTATGGAACCAGAAAAGATTGCGTTGTTTGGTTGATAAAAGCTACAGCATTTACTCAGCTAAATGCGTTTTAATTTTAAGCATTTGGTCCCTGTTTTTCAGGACAATGTTTCTCAATTTCTAGAGAAGCATCTCCTTACAGTGTCTACTCTAGTATCTTACTTTAGTTTGCTTTGCCCATCAAAATTTATGGGTAGGCCACGGGGAACCGGTAAAGTGCCCAATTGATAAAATGCCGTAGGTGCAAAACAGTACCGCCCTTTCATTGTAGAAATAGGGCAGTCACACTTCAATATAAATGTTTTTTCTTACAAAGGAAGACCATGAAAAGACGTTTTTGGACATAAGAGACAATTGCTTATGGTAAAGGCATTCCTCTTAAATGAGAGAGAAGGGAAAAATGAATGATGATGAAGACAATGCAATGGGATTGTAAGCTTTCTTGCACATTTCTTCATACATTTGTTAGGATATTGAAAAGACGTACGCCATAAATTTAGAGGGTTTCTTCTCTTAGAACTCTTTGACATACTTAACATATTTTGAAATAAAATTGAAAAGTTCTGAAGTCTCTCATCCATCTGAGCAGACATGTCCTCCAACAGTCTTGTCAGACAAGTCTTTCTTCCGTCTTAGCAGATAAGTCTGCAACCCGTCTGGTCTAACAAGTCTCCCACCTACCTTTTCGAACATGTATTCCACCCATCTTGTAAGACACACCTTGTCAAACAGGTCTTACAACCATCTTGTCAGACACACCTTGTCAGACAAACCTTGTCAGACATGTTTTCCACCCATCTTGTCAGACACACCCTGTCAAGCAAGTATTAAATAGATCTTGCCAAGATAGTCTTCCACTTAAATTGTCGGACAAGGCTTGACAAAGTTAGTTTCATAATGGGTCAATTCACAGATAATACTAGCGATCTATTACCCATGCACAAAATAAGACTTTCTAAATAAAGCAGCTTTACATATTTCTGACATGTGATATATTTTTGCATAAAGGGTATCTGATAACCCTTTGCGTTCTGACATCCAAAGTTAAAACCACTGCATTTAAACAGTGATCAAAAGACTCTGCTTTATTCACTAACTAACAAACCATGAGCTGGAATCCAGAAACGATACCAATAGAATTTTATGTTTCAATGTGCATACCTTAAAAAGACATCCAATGGAGTTGAATTGTATGAACTCATCTCTCATGGCTCATCGCAATGGTTAGTGCATTAAGAATCTGTCACCTCCCGTCGGTGCCAATGCAGAATCATTGAAATTTGAAGATAATGCCCGTGAAGTAGATGCAACACCCAGAGAATATTGTCTTGCCAAAATCTTGATAGAAGCTGCCCGCAAAGAATCTACATGGTTGAATGAAGGAAAAATACTCAAGTACTCTTGCATTTTTGATAGACACTTAAATTGATTTCACTATTTGCAGCAACCAAGAGATATGTACTTGCACCGAAGAATCTAATTTAGATGATGAATGAAATATCCCAAGTTACTAAAACTTTTGTCAGACCCTCCTCCATTCGAATCATTCTGCATTCTTTGTCGACTAATGAAATGTTTTCAACAAATGTGCTACTTGTATTTCTAAAGAGAAGAATTCAATGTAAAATCTGCTTAGAATGCAGAGACGTGTCATTTCTTGTGTTGTTCACTCAACGTGAAAAGATAAAGGAATAGAAGAATGCAATCTTTGTTAAAGCCAGATTTGTTACGTCTAATTCACGGAGCAACTTCCTTAATAATGTACAAAGTTATAGTTCATTATTATGTAGTAAAAGACGGGCTCGTTTTTACATACTCAAACAGCAACTACTAGCACAGAAGTTACATAGATTATTTTACAACCCATTCCCCTTATCTGCGAAATAAAACCAACGACTCCTCAAGTTAGCTACTTCTTATGTCTGGAACAGTTAAATCAGGCCAAAACTGACACAGAACTTGACCGGGGAGACAATGTAAGTAACGTAGCGAAATCTTCGCGTCCGCTGCTCATTCCGCATAAACTCCCAGCAGCGTCATGCTACTAAAAGTGTCTATTTGGTTAACTGTATCTAAACTTTAGGGCAGTATTAATACGCATATTTAATGGCTCATTGTGACTGCTATCAAGTGGTGCTGACTAATCAGCATTTGAAACAGACGATACAATTTTGGTTGTTAACATCCTATTGATGATGGAGAACTTGCGGAAGAGATGCAAGTATTCAGTACCACGTCAGACAGTATTCAGGCACACAAGTAAAAAAACCACAGTGAAAAGCGAACGACAAAGCATGTGGTTTTATAAATCATGTATTGATACCAACAAACATGTTTTAGTATGTCTGACTTCTCTGAAAAACGTTTCTTTTCAAACTTTAATGCCTTGCCGACCAGCTTTGGCGCACCATTCTCATCGTGATTCAAGGCCGTGCTTGACGGAAGGTTAACTTGCCATATTTCCTGTGATTAAAACAACACTTTGTTATATTGAAAAGATGAAAACAGTAATGTCAGGGAAATTTTAATAGGGAAACTGTAATTTAAATGATTTAAAGTGGGCCCAGCAAGCAAATTTGGAACTCTCTGCCCGATCTCTCCAAGGTAATCGCAAACCACAATTTCAAAAAATGTCCTTTTTATGCCAACGAGCTCCATTTTCCTAAGCCCCCCCCCCCCCCCCGACCATTCCCTAGATTTCAGATCACTGATTACTTTACTGTGTCCCTTTTCCTTGTTTTGCAACCCAGTAACACTAAATTCGCCCAATATTTGCCATCCGAACAACCATACAATTCTTGTATATGTGCCAAATTAAAGCTATTCCAGCATATTCAATGACTTAACCTCCATCTTAGTGCCACTATCAATGTGCCTTCCCCGTATGTTCTCTTGAATCATCTTCTGGATTTCTTTGCTTCTTCTCTTGTCTTCCCCAGTCTATCCAGTGTTGCGTATTATATTTTTTGTTCAGTTTCCTCCTCGTCGAATTCACCAGCTATGTGCACAAGCCACAGATGGTATCAAATACTTTGCTCCAGTAGCCCTGGTGCCTATTTCATCGCCATATCCTTTACCCGGACCATTTTCCTGGGAGCAATGCTCGCATCTCCATGTTCCTGATCTAAAACACCCTTTGTAGCCAGGGTCAATAATCAGTAATTTGAGGTTGTAGAAATCCATTTAACAGAAGTGAAACTGATTACAACTAAGCCTCGTTTCATGTTTGATTCGACCTAAGGCCACCAAAAGATTTCCTTACCACAAACTAATACCTGAGAATGTCTTAACTCTCATAGGTTATCATTGTATCTACTTCATTTCACTACTGGTAAATTTGATCTACTTCATTTCTCTACTGGTAAATTTGATCTACAGGGTAACATAAGTGCTCGAGGATTAGTGAGTGAGTGAGTGGTAACACAAGAAGTTTGCCTTGGCAATATGCATGCTGATAATCATTTAACGGCATTTACATTAACATCAAACGAGAATGACACTACTTCATTTCTGCATTTGATTATAGTGTACACTTTTACCAATCTCTTGTCGGTGGTATTTCCATGGCAGCGTGGCAGTGACAATAACACGAAAATGCACGGAGAGGGTCGTCTTATATCTCTGTAGCACTCCAGGATTATCAAATAGAGGAATGAAGTTCTTGCGATTAGTTGTAGACACAATAGAAGTATACTCACATTTCTCAAAAACAATTTTACATGAACACGAACCATGATTCCCCATCCCCAAATTTAAGAACAACTTTAAACAAAAGCTTCCTCTGATGAAGGCCAAAAATAACATCAAGATGCGACTGTAACCCCAACAGATGATCTGTAAGCAGCTGATAGCTTCATGCGCACTCCTTCTGTTAGTTTGCATCTCATGTAGTGGCCTTAGTATTCTAAATGCTAATGAGGTCACTAAGTAGACAACATGTTCAACATGTACCTGGGGAAAAACGTATCTGCATTAAGAACAGATTAAAAACATTTTAACCTGAAAAACAACAAAATTTACTGGTTCTCATATATCAAGAGAATAATTGAATCTTTGGCAAGGGTACATGAGAGAGTTCTATATTCCAATTACAAACTCTTGTATAATATATACACACACAAAAAAAATAATTACACAATGGGTACATGGAAGGAACAAACCCTGCAAGAAGGATGTAATTGCATGAATGTAGCTACATTTAAGTACAGCGGCCTTACAGTTCATAGTATAAAGAGATAGTAGCTATCATGAGCAAAACACATCCTTGCCCCAGTTTATCAATCAAATATTAAAAATGAAGTCTCTTTGTCGGTTTCTACCCTCAAACGGTTTTCATCGTCAACATGACTCGTTTTCTGGAATATTCATCTATATCATTTTCAACGTGATTTCAATTTTTATCAAACCTCTTTCAAGGCACAGACTAATGACGCAGTGAATTTTGTTTGTGTTTGGAAAGGTCTTTCCGATTGACAATTCCCTTACACGCTTTTTAGCTGTTCTGATTGAAAACACAAAGAACAAATAACCTGAAAAATACATTTGGTTTTCCTGAGGCGAAACCATTTTTCACCACAGACAACTGGTTTATTTGCACCGTCATTTCCCTGTGTGTATTCGTTCTCGCCGAGATCATTAGCGGTATCAACAAATCGGATGTTTTACGATGGACTTGCCCGAAGTCAGTCCCTTATTCGTCAAGAACGTGTAAACGCTAAGTAGACGCTCGGGCATGTAAAGCATAGTGGAGAAGTGCTTAATCTTAATAACCTAACAGTCCTCTACCTGTACCTAGCCCCTATTAGCACATTCTTGAAAAGGGCGAAAGCCCCCTCTCTTATTCAACAATCCATACAATTCACTGTGATCTTTCATGATTTTAATTTCGAGTATTTAGAGCTCTCGCAACCGAAAGTCAGGAGGCACTTTACCCCCACTTTTTGGCAAAAGTTGGTCTCGTGTGAATGGACTAAATAGATTTTGTTCATTCAAACAATAACGTCTCTGTCCACCCACTATAAGAATTTTGATACTATTTTGTAT
>JAAAKL020002758.1:4470-9470 GCA_010016065.2 Carybdea cf. marsupialis auct. non (Linnaeus, 1758) | reverse complement strand
GCAATGCAACCTGGAAGGAAACCAAATCTTTTAGGCAATATCGTAATCACACTCTGATGCTGGGTTCGGAAGATGAGCAAACAGAAACTCAAGTGGCTTCCGAGGGAGAGAGTGTAGATGTAGTGTACTACCGAAAGGCAGTGATTTGTATACCAAACAGATTGCTGGATAACACAAAATATCTGCGTAAAAACACCTAATTCTGAAAATAGGCATTGCAAATGTACGTGGAATCGTTGCGAACGTAGGATCGGTATTATAACAAGCAAGTGGAATCTACTTCATTCAAGCATCTTGAAGAGTCAAAGTAAAATTATAGCTGCCGTCAGACCATACAGATGGTTCTTTTGTCTTCATTAGCGCATTGAGAGGTTTAACTTCAAGACAACCTTTGGATCAAGTGAGTGTTCAAACAGAGCAACTCAGAAAAGAGATCGTAACTAAGGAACCCTAGGAGTGTCAAGTATAGCCGCGTTATGATCAGCGTTCGGCTGAGCTCTATGCCTCTACAGAGCCTCACCTAAAAATTCTAAACTAATTTATCTGCATCTAATGCTACGTTATGATTTTACAAGCCTTACATTGTTTAAGTAAAGATTTGATTGAACCATATCAATGATTTTAGATTTCCTATGAACATTCATTTGATGGAACCCTGGAAGAGGTAAAGGTCATTTGATGGAACTCTGGGAGAGGCAAAGGTCATTTAATGCAAACAATATCCAAATACGTTCAATTTGCCTTCGCAATTTTAAGAATACATTTTTATTACATTCCACATAACTCATTATGCAATCTCAATTATTTCTTTGGCCCCCCTGGAGCTTATGTCCCCCGTGGGGATGCTTCTCTGCTTATATTCTAGCCCTCCCCCTTCTTTAGTAATTTCTAAGTTTCCATTAGGCACTCAATAGAATACGTCTTTTATTCAGGTCTTATCAAGAGAGTTAAACGAATAAAGGCTTGAATTTTTTAGACTAGAGCCTACGTTATGGGGTTCCTAAGGTAAAAGCATCGTATGATTTCAACATCTGAATGCAATACTTCACGTCCGCTGTTCTGTGATAGAAAAGTACAGTCTTGAAGTATAGTGTTTTCTACAAAAGAGTATATTACCTTTTATTTCGGATTTATACTCGGTATTGCCATAGGGTAAATGTCATGGGAAAGCCTTCATCTGACTTGTCTAGACACTATGGTTATATCGTTGTCGTCGAGCAAAATGCACCTTTGCGCAGCCCAGTGTTGAGTACTTGGGACATAGGCCTACCTTGTCACGTGATGGGATTTCAAAGGGTCCAAACGTGTATGCTGTCTGCAAAATGCCGTCATCAACAAATGTTTAAGCCTGAAATCCTTCCTGTGGTCAGTACAGTTCTATGAGAAGTTCATGCCTAATCTGTCAACATTGACCAAGTCACTGAATCGCCTAACCAAGACAGGATCAAGATGGACATGGAGCACTGAGGACCCAGCAGTATTTCAGAAGCTCAAGGATGTCCTATCATCAGATCAAATATATTGTTCATTTTTATAAAAAAAACTTGGACTGTCGTGTGATGCATCAGACGTCGGAATTGGAGCAGTGGAAGTGAGCGCCCAATTGCCAATGCATCCAAAACACTATCCAGGTCCCAGAGGAACTACGGCCAAATACACAAGGAACCTCTCTGAATCATCCTCAGGCTGCTCAGGTTCTATCAATATCTATTCGGACCAAAGAATGGAACACCATTACTTGCAGTTAATTTTCTCTCAGCGCTCTCTGTTTTAACCAGTTTGACAAAGCATCCAATATCGGAAGATGTCAGATCATGAAAATGCGGATGCACTCAGTGGTCTACCTGCTGGTGATGACAAGATCATTAATGGGGAGAAGAGTAAGGATGAAAGTGATATGGTCTGTGCAATCAGAGCACTGAGTCTACAGGTCAAACCACTTAACAGCAATCCGCTGGTGAAAGAGGTTCAACGGAGTCCAGTCATTACTACAGTCAAGCGCTATCTACCCCAAGGCTGGCCGCAAAACAGAAAGACGCTCCATACGCGGTGGAAAATTCAGGAACTTGTCAGGATCTCTGAGCGTTTGCAGTGGATACTTACTCCTTGGATTCAGAGTTGTGATTCCAGAAAGTCTGAGACCACAAGTTCTAGAACTTTTACACCTTGGACATTTGGCATGGAAAAACTGAAGCAGCTTGCAAGAACTGCTGTGTACTGGCTAGACATAGATAAAGCTATAGAAGCTACATGTCGTCACTGTCAATCGTGTGCAAAAAGTCACAAAAATCCATCACAGCCAGAAATTCATCCATGGATGCTACCATTAACTTCGTGGGATTTAACTTGTTGGTAGTCACAGATGCATGCTCCAAGTACCCGTGTATTCATCCAAACACTTCTGTCAACATAGGAGCCACAACTGATCTTCTGGAGGAGGACGTTTTGCACTTTGGCTATCCTCATACGCTGGTAACTGATAGTGCTCCATCATGTACTTCAGAAGAACGAGGTATCACACGCATCACAGGAGTACCATATCATGCGGACACCAATGGATCAGCAGAACGCCGTATGCAAAGTTGCAAACAAGCTCTACGCAAATCCTCTTTACCTCCAAAGAGAGTACTACAAGAGTTCTTGCTGCAGCACTTTAGTACACCAACATCCTATGGAAACTCACCTAGTGAACTCCTCAATGGTCTTCAACTCAGGGCGCGTATTGGTACTTTACTGCCATTAACTACACATATTGCTCAAAGGAAGCAGGCACGACTAGCAACAAAGTCACAGATGCAGGAATCACCCAAGTCAGTAGATAAGCTTACTTGCAACTACCAAGTCGGTGACCATGTCTATGCAGAGTACTTCAATCCTCGTTGCAAGCAACAACCAGGATGGGTTCCTGCAATTATCACAAGAAAAATTGGTACTAGATCAGTCAACTTGAAAGTCATTCCTCGGGGTCCTACATGGAGACGTCACTGGGAGCAACTGCATCCCCCTTACTTCAACGAGAACAATGTCAATCCACCAGAGGATTTTTCTGCAGACAGCAGCTCTAACACTGAGGCGGAGATAATGCCTTCACGTCCAGACCATTCAATAGTGGAGACAATAGAAGACCTAAAAGAGCCGAAATCGGTCCAACCTACATCCAGGCACAGAAATCCTAATCCAGAGTATGAACCGGACAACCCACGCCGTTCCAAATGAAATCCAAAGCCAAGAAAGATGGTGCCACTCTAATTCAACGCCTTCAGAGGACACCTTCAGACCCAGTGGGGAGGTGACGTGGGGTAGCCTTCATCTGACTTGTCTATTCATCAGGGTTATTAAATGTGGATTCTTCCAGAACATTCTTCAACTTTCCAGACCATTAACATTCTGCAATTTTCCAGAACATTCTATAACCTCCCAGAGTATGCTAAAATGTTCTGCCAAGTTTTACAGGTTTCCTGAGACTTCCAGACGTTTCTATAGAACACACTGGAAATCTCCAGAATGTTTTAGAATATTCTACAACTTTCTAAGGAGTTGTAAACAAGCTGTGTAAGCAAGCCAAATTGACAGGAAGGCAGGTATTTATGTATTTTTCACCAAAGCAATGAACATAAGCTGCAAATAAAATAATTAAGGATTTGCTAATGATATATCTGATATTGAGAAACCTTTCATCTCTGTGGAATACAACAGAAAGAGTTTCCCTAAAAATTTTTGCGAGAGGCTGATATCTTTAAGAATATTGACCAAGATAAAGAGACTTGGCAGAAATACGAAGGGTTTGGAAACTACGTACTAAAATATATTGAAGATGTTTGCACCATTCCAAAAGTGTGCATTGTGGAACCAGGTAAGCTGCAGTACAATTGTTTAAAGTTAGCAGCAAATAGAGATTGGTGATTAGCTACAGTGTAGTTTTGTGTGCCATTGTATTAACTTTGGATGTCGTCCACCTGCTAGACTGACACCCACACTCCCCTGAACGTTGTGAGCAACATTGCATACACATAGTCTAAAGGACTGTTGCCGTCATTTGAAGACTTCTTTGACAAAGTCGCAAAATAACTTTTCAATAACATACTTGACGCAAAATATGCCTTTCTACATTTCCGCCTTAGGAGAAATGATGAAAATAAACTCTTAGTTGATATCTGTCTCAATGAGGTTTTCCTGGTTTAAGTAAATTTCCTTCTGCGGTGGCGATCTACTTTGACCTCTTGGCCATTATCAGGATTGCCATCATCTTTTTGCAAAGAACGAATAATCTCAGTCTTCCATCCAGTTCCATATTAAAACATATTTAGTAAAAGCATTTGATACGGGTTTCAATCTTGATCCTGATTTATAGTAAAAGGCATTTCTTACTGAGTAACTTCTGCAAAATAGTTGGGGTTTATTAAGTTTCTCTGTATTGCGCTGGTGTACATAAAAATAATCATTTCCATTTTTGGTGAGCGCAACACGGAATACTCTTGTGCAGCTTAATTCAAGCTATTTGAATTATGTAAAACAACCTAATATCTGCTATCTGGAATCCAGTTTGCATAATGCTGTTCCTAAAATACGTGAAAGAGTAAACATGATAGGGATCACAAAATTCTGGTCACATAATCCCAGCAAAATCAGGTATTGTAGAAAATTGGCATTTTCGGCGATGAGAATAATAGACACCTTCTTTACATTTATCATTTATTTATCATTCTGATTCAAATTTCAACTTTTATGTAACTATTTTCACTTGTTCAGGAGTATTTAAAATACATCATTTGAACTCTGCCTTTAAAACTAGTGACAGCTAAATCCGGGATTAAGGAAAAGGACATTTCTGGTGATGGAATCATGGCGCATTTTGTTGATGATCCTACACATCATTTTTGATTATCTTGTCAAATTTCAACCATGACTTCTTGCACCCCTAGCTTTCGAGTGCTAAAGACAAATTGGATATACTATGGCTTTGACCTGACGAATCTAAATCCAGCATTATGGAAAAGGAC
>JAAAKL020002757.1:0-21531 GCA_010016065.2 Carybdea cf. marsupialis auct. non (Linnaeus, 1758) | reverse complement strand
AACATATTAAACATATTAAACATATTAAACATATTAAACATATTAAACATATTAAACATATTAAACATATTAAACATGTTAAACATATTAAACATACTGTTGGTATAAAGATTGAGTGAAGCAAAGTAGTCATATTTTTAAAGGAAAATCTTTTGGCCGATACCCATCAGTCGATATGCATGGCTAATGACACAAAACATACAGAATGTATGTATACGAAGAATAAAGGATCAAAGAATTACAAGAAAAGAATGTGATTTGCTAGATACTAACGAAAGGAATCAAGCAATGACGGCAAGTGTAGCCGTAACAGTGAATAGTAACACACTGGAATATAAAAAGCTTAATCACAATTTCCTTTTGACTGCAAAGACCTCATTCGGCTGTTTCAATCAAATGTTGCTCCATCCCAGAGTCAACATTCGACGGTTCAATTTCAGCAACGCACTTATTGCTTATTGATTTGTGGTTGAATGTGCTTGGTCATCATCTTTAAAATATGTCGCAATGTATAGATTGATATACTCTATTCATTAGTCTTTGGGAAGTACATGTACATACTGATCCCCACAGGGGCACTGATAATGATAAGTTACATGGATTGTTTGTAGGATAGCCCGCACGTCCTTCTGATTAACTATCAGAATTGGTCTGCTGCAGAAAACAATTCTGGGATCACAAGCATTATAGCAGACCTGCACAGTTTTCTTGACTTTCCTTTCAAACTATTCAGACGAAGGGCAAAGTCAGGGATGACGGAAATAAACAGGACAGCGTTTTAACTTCCTTAGAAGAAATCCAATCTCGTGTAAAGATCTGTGACTTGTTGGTTTCCTGTAGATACTAATTGTTATTAGTTTTCATTCCGGAAACACCAAGAAATCGTAAACACTCATCGTATACATTTTGAAGGATAGAGAAGCATGTAAAAATTGATGAGGATGAAATTGCTCAAGAGAAGATTTGAGGGGGGAAATAGCAAAACACATTATCAACAAAGCGTCTGTAGTAGATACAAGAACGTATATTTCCGTGACGTAAAAGTATGGACTCAAGAAGCCAACAAAAATTTTAGCGACTGTCGGGTCAAGCGGCACTCCCATAACAGCTCCATTGGTTTCTCTACGCATGAAATCATTAAAACTGACTTCAACTTTACGCGTGATAAAACTGAGTAGATCAATGAATGTCTGTTTAGTGATAAATGGTTGTGGTAGGATCGAGTTATAGAGAGCTTCAATAAAGATGTCAATAGTTTCGTTTAGTGGAATGTTAGTAGACAGCGAGACGACGTCGAAGGAGCATAGAAAGATTTCAGAAGAATATGACAAAGAAAGGGTCTCTTTCCCAACTATGAATGAGTCCTGTACACGCCATTTCGTGTATTTCTAAAGAACTCGAAACAGCCATTTATTTAACCCCTTTTTTGCTACATTGTTCTTTCTAGCATCGTGTTTTACTATTGTATTTAGTACATGATAAGTATCTGGACTCGATGCTATCAGAATTAAGACAACCCTTGAAATAAGAGCATTTCAACTTTGCCGCAACAACATGCTTTATGTGTATTTGGAATTTTTTCTCACTTACTCTCTTCTTATATTACTAGGGTGTGTTAGTCTCTTATGTTTATGGAGGCACCTAATATTTGACAATACGAAAAGTAAAACAGAATTGCCAATAGCCTTTAATAATTTAATACTGTACTGCACATAATTTTGAGCATAGACATTACGTGCCGGGTTTCATAAAATAAATTGCTAATGCCGAAGTAAAGATAGGTATTATAAAGTATTGTTTCCCGTCTGCACAGTCATCTACTGAAAAGGGAATATGGACTCTCTACCGCATTGGGATCCCAGAAAAGAAGTAGCTGGCATACACAAGGATCAAAGAGAGACTGTAATAATTTTCCGTTGCGGTGTCTACACAACCAGAGTGATTTCATTTGTGATAAAGAAATTCACGAAAAGTTATGACAACGGTTACCACTTGAGGTATAACACGGAAGTGCCAACATTTCTTGAAGTAAAATACCGGCGGAGTGTAGATAAAATTGTACGGTTTTCCGCTTTTCCTAGTCCCAATCCTGTAGCTTGATCATTATCCTTAAAGAAAAAGTTAAGTATGATGATGCAAAATTAACCCCTCAGATCAGCCCTACAGTCAATCATTTTCCCCTGCCCCACTATCTAGGAAGTGTAGACAGATAGTAGGTGCACATTGCGCATGCGCGTTTTTTTGCATTTAAACCAAGGTTCAATTTTCCACCTTTGTACGGTGAAGCACGACAGAGCTCACATCATCCTTAAGCATGTTCCAGCATTATCGGGATCAAAACAATCAATAAGTATACTTAAAACAAGAAACCTCTTGTTATACAAATAAAACCACAATTAATATTCCAAGCAAAACTTCAAAATTTTGAGTATGGATCCTAAGTATCCTCTCATGTATGTGGTCATGCCAGACCAAAGAAGGGGGCCTCGCAGATTGCAAAAGAAGAAGTCACCAACGTTGTGTAAATCAATGAATATATATGCGGAAAAGCGTTTGAAACTCCTTTCTTTGAAACCATTTAACGAATCGGTCAATTTTTGTCCGAACTACAATCTCAATCAAAGTACTTTTCAGCATTATCCAAAAGTATTGCGACTTCATGGTTAAGACGTGAGCAGTCAAGACTTGCCACAGTGTCACAAATCAAGTTGCAGGGTGCATTCCATTCGTCAATGCCTAGGGAAAATGTAGGGCATACCTGCAATATACTAAACGACTCATCTGATTTAGAGTTGCACTCAGAACTTCTCAAAATGGACAGTGTATTTATAAGCAAATATTTTAAAGTAAACAGAAGTGAGTGGCTGGTATCTAATCTCACTACGACTTTCATAAAGAAAGAACTCATCTAGGTTTTCAGAAGTGTATTTGTGTGTCTTTAAGAGTGTGTTTTTAATGTGTGTATTGAAGTCTACTTCCCCGTTATCAAAATGCTTATGGTTTATATGGCTTTGCTTACAATGTGATAACCAAGTACCAACAAGCTTGTTCTTGGCTGCAAAAGTTTTCTTCGCCGGCTTTAGGGCTCGATGAGCTTCATGCATAAAATGGCATGCACAAGAAAACATCGTTTGTGCTAGTTTCGTCTCCGTACCCACGGCTATCACTGCCACGCCTCAAATCCAACTATGATTAAATAGTGCTATTTAAATTTGACTCTGTCTTCTCTTTAACGGCTAATATTAGGTAACATTACATTGACTACATATATATTCACACATGGGTAAAATTTGCATAGCTCAAGCTTAATTTGGAATACTTTGGTTTTTTCCTTGAAAATATTTGGGGTACCAAGCCCGACAATATAACCCCTTAGCTAGGAGCCTACCTAGTTACCTATTAGTGATGTAATCGTGAAACTGCAATAGTCCTAAGTAATGGTTTCATAAAAATGCATTTCTTATAAACTTTGTTAATAGACCAGTTCATAAGAGTTTGTTAATGGTACAGAGCAATAATACTGCACAAAGTAGCTAAAACATTTTTGCACTTAAAAGCGTTTTCCTCTGACTCTCCTCAGAGTGCAACATCATCAGAATTGAAATTTGAAAGGAAGTAATGAAACCAATACCCAACTGTTTTTCAAGTAGCCAATCAAAACTCTGGCTGCCAGATTTATGCAGAGTTTAGTATTTTCGACTAGGAGCTTTGAATTTATGGAACATTTTACATGATCTTACTGATTTTTCTTAATCGCAACAGACTGCGTAATTTTAACACTAAGCCCCTCCAAATATTGTAATAATATCCTCTATTCCAAGCTTCAGCCTCCACGTTCCTTTGAACAGTTATAGTTCAGTTACTTCTGATTTATATTTTGCTTTGCAAGCAGTCTTAACTGCTCTAAGCCCATTTCAAGTCTTCAGTTAAAATCAACATCAAACATTTCAGCTTCAAGTACCGAATAACATGGGGTTAGAATAAAAGAGCCTGGAATTTGTTTTTATAAAACTGATAAGAGCCAATGGAAGAGCGAATGAATAGAAAAATGTGTCGTTACTACAGTAAAACGATCATGTTTTCCACGTACATTGGAGGGTCTACAAATGATTACTCTGTAAAGAGAGGGGTCTGTAATCAAGCCTTTTTTATTGGATATTGATATCTGCATTTTATCGTTTGAACAATCGTTATGATCAAAGGGGTTTGTAATAAAAGGAGGTAAGTGGAATGTTCTTGAAATTTGATAAACACAGGGCAGGAGGTAGACAATTATTGAATACTGTAGAGTATGCTTTGCAGTAACTGATATTGGAAAACGACAATTGCCAGAGCTTGAACTTTTATTATCTCTCTGTGCTCTTGTATTAATTTTATTCATGTTGGCAAACGTCTTCTTCCGGCTAAGCAATCAAAAAACATTTCAATATCGCAAAATTGGCGTTCAGGCTGGTTCAAGACTCGCCAGATAAGTCCTATCTAGTTGGAAGGTTTTAGTTTATTGGACTGAATTTTTAAATAAATATGTGCCTGATTTTGCATCGAAGTATGCGAGATAATTCACTTTGTTATTGATACATGCGTCTTCAGAATTCAACTTACTTGCAACCTGCTGACAGAACCTTCCCTCCATTACAGCGTGACGCGTGATGATTTGCTCGACAACGAAAGGAAATTCATTTATCTTCTCTAAAATAAAACCTAGGACCGTAGTTTTTAGCCAAGTTCTGTCAAGGGAAAATCTTTCTCCTGCTGTCAAATCCGTTTGAGATCCAGTCTGCACTGTGTTTTTTCGTTGCAAGAACAAAACTTTAAATGCTTTATGGTAACCGAAAATTCTGACTTATGGATTAATTAGCTCGGAACTCCTTGAATAAAGAAAAGGGTCGCACTTCGAAGAAGGCGAAGTTTTGGTCTCCGTTGTCATGGTCGAAGCTTTTTGCAAAGGGTCATGTGAAAGAAGAGATCAATGGCATTTGGTTGCTCAGAATACATTGGACTAATCGTGTACTTGTTCTGAGGGATTTGATCTCTCTTATTTAATTAACACAGAAAATTAAGCAGATAGCACACTGTGTAGTTATTTTACTTGATATTGGGCACCTTTGGCACGCTTTATCTGGACATTGAAACTTCTTGAGAGGTGGCGGTTGATAAAACTGGTAAAGAGATCGCGCACACCTGTCCAATCATACTCACAGAGATCCAATTATTGAATATTTCGTTTGTCAATGACGCTCTCTACCATTTTTCATCTTTGATAACGCGGCGACAGACTTGGAATTCTCCGCGTCTTGCAATAGCCAGTTTACTCGTCACTAGGCTATTTCAAGACTTGAATTTCTTAGACGTTATAGCTTGCTCGAATCCATCAACATTTGAATTCTTTATAATAAACCGCGCAGCTGACGTCTGTCTTTGATAGATAACATGCTAAATATATTCCGAATATAAAATTAGATATCTTTTCTGCACATGGCCTATAAAACTATGCACAGAATAAAGGAAATTTTTCATAGGATTGAGTGTTGTTTCAGTCATACAGGCATACTTACTCTTTAAATATCGTTTACCAAGTAACAACTCCAAAATTAAAAGGTAATTTTCAGTTTTAAGTATCTTGAGAAACCTTTTACCCGTGTTACCACTTTTGCGCAAATGCAATGTGGACTTCTATTTCCTAGTAGTCTGCCACTTTTAAAATACAATTCTGGCACACTTGAGAAAGTGTGATGTCGGGCAGAGGAGTTTTCGAATTCTTGTAAGTTGTAGACTGGAGAAAATAGGAACTACAGGTACGTATACAATAACATCCTTTTCTTTTCACAACCCTTTCTATTTTGTTTTCCATCCCATATCAGTATGCATGTAGCATGTCTACCTATGCACAATTGCCTTCAACGTGGCTTTTTGGGTTCCTTTTGTCACTTTTTACGCTTTTCACTCATGGTACCAAACACGTAGGATGCGTACCTGTCTTTATTAAGAGGAGTGTAGGAATATTAAGAGGAGTCTAAGAGAGAACGTCAGCATAAAATTACCATCTCAATC
The DNA here is from genome assembly GCA_010016065.2 of Carybdea cf. marsupialis auct. non (Linnaeus, 1758). NCBI lineage: Eukaryota > Metazoa > Cnidaria > Cubozoa > Carybdeida > Carybdeidae > Carybdea > Carybdea cf. marsupialis auct. non (Linnaeus, 1758). The sequence goes on along the minus strand of JAAAKL020002757.1, from coordinate 15,480 downwards.
CTGATACGAGGAGCATTTCACTTTGTGCGACTTATATGTAAGGCTGGTTGATGAGTGACGCCATCCCTTTGTACGCTACATGATGCATGCAACACGCGTCACATATCACATGTCACAAGCCACTGGTCACACGTCAAGAATAAAAAATCATACGTCATACCTCACGTTTTCAGCTATAGCAATCAGTTCATGAACCATGCTCTGTTAATTTGTATCCAGACCCTCCCTCGTTTCTACGTTTCATTAGGAGAGCTATTTTTCTCTTTTGCGTGTAGATAATTTTTTGAGAAGAGAGGAGTTGAAACGATAGGTTTAAGCTGTGAACAGCATGATGTGCCGGATAGCAGTCCCGCCATGGTCACGTTATATATCGCCGGTCTCCACAATTGCGTAGGGCTGGATGTCGATGTCCACAGGTGGAGTAGTAAAAAGCTAATGTGGCTGCTGGAGAAATAGATCTTGTTATCAACGGGGCTCACCAAGCTTTAGCTGGTAGAGCGTACGCAGCGAATGCGTTGGTCACGTGTTCGAATCGCCTCGGTGATATAATTTTCTATTATTTATGCGCCATTCAATCACACATGTATGTGCATATGTAAATATAAATTTCATTCATTTAATTGCCAATTGAATCTTGAGTTGTAATGTTTGATATTCTAACCACAATTGATTCATGAGGTCCAAAAGATAAAAACCTAAGTTTCATGGTGAGTTTATTTATAGCTTCTCTCCCCTTCCCGCGACTACTATTGTATCCTTTTTGGAAAAACATAAATCCCACATTTAATTCGATACAAAATCCATTAATTTACTCCTTAGGATAAATTCATAGAAGTTCTGTTTTCTCGTTGAAAGATGGTATGCATTCTAAAATATGGAAATCTTAAGGTCACACTCTAATAATTATGCTAACTCAACAATTTCTAATATGTAATAATCTAAAAGCGGGATCTGTAGATGGCTACATTTTAAAATGAGCCCAAGCTTCTCTGATACTATTCAGGCATATAATACGCATTTTTCATCGTGCAAAATTTTACCATACACTGTTTTAATTTATAAGTTGGTCCTCATTTAAATTCGCTTGGCTGATACGAGTTATTTTGACTCAGTGAAAAATAGGGAAAAAAAGTCTCCGAGTTTTCACAAAACTCTTATCCAGCAATCTTTCACTGAAAAAAATGCCAAGGGAAATTTCAGCCTCCCGTCTTCGATTTGCTAAGAAAATTGATCCTCGGACAAAGAATGCTTTTCTTATAACTAAAAACGTGTATTGGTGGGAAAGCACACAAGCAGATGTTGTCCAGCTTATTTTTTGTCGATATTAAACAGATGCGATCTTTCCTGATATTCATTGGTGTGATAGAGGAACACGACGCTCGTCACAATAGCAGGCTTTGGCTCAGTCTTTGTTATTCCGTTGTACCTATGGATGCAAAGCCTTATTTCATGAGGGATGACACGACAACAAAATGGGCACCAGGGATACAATATTTCCTAATTTTTACATTCGTATTGTAGGTAACGATACATCACCTTCAGATTTTAGAACTTTTCTGTAGAGGAAGAAATAAATAGTTACTTTAGAAAAGTAACTGAAAGAATAGACAGAACTCTTTTAATAACGTTTCAAATAAGGGTGGGAGAGGTAGTTTAGCAGGAATCGTGAAGCTCGTCTGAAGTGGAGTTGAGTAGCGTCCAGTGAACTGGTTTAACTTTGATAAAGATATCTACAGACAAGTAGACAGTGCTGCGATAGGGTCACCCTTAGGAACCGTCTTCGCTAATATATTTGTAGGATATTACAAAGACATGTTGTTCGCAGGTCCTTTAATGTCTCATCTCCACTACCTTGCAACATATTGCTCTGAGTAATGGAACATACGTTTCTCAGCAATCTAAAATTCGTTGCATCATATACTGGAGTATGTCATCAGGACAGAGAAGGATATTCCGTATTCCGTCTTTTGAGGTTTTAAGTAACAAAGTTGATAACGACTGTTTCGTTAGCCTGATCCATAGAAAGCCTATTTTTTATCTTTATATTAATTAATTTTCTGGCAAACAGAGCCATCAAGATTTACAGAAAGACTGAGTTTTAGAGCGAGTTGTCAAATCTAGAAGGGATATCAAGAAATGCCTCTCCCGATTCCCTGGCAGAGGCATTAAGTGCTAATTTAGCCGCTGCGCAGTACTCGCGGTTTTGGGGCCTGAAAGGCATTTCGTATCTCTTCGTCAGGGGTCAGTTCACTGTATTTGCTAGCAAAGAGGCCGTTGAATCATCTCGAACATGCTACTAAGCGCGGGTTGTCTTTACCGTAACAAAATTTTAGTCGCTGCTCTAAAAGACGTGCTACCAAATGTTCGTTACAAATGCAATGCCGTTGCATTTCTCAGTATATTGGGTCTACTTCTAACTTGTCGCTCAACAGAGTATTACAGCACGTACCATCTGCGGTCTCTCGAGGAAGAGACAAGAGGGATGATTTTTCCGAGGGCATGAAAACATAGTAGCAGTCAACAGCCCAAGATAGACCCGGCTATTACCTAATATTTCCTAGAAAACCAAAATTTGTGCTGTGAATTTGCCAAGAACTGGTTTTTCAATTTTGTATCAGGCTTCATCAGACTCTCACTTGAGAGTTTGAGGCATCATACATCATGAAATATATGAAAAAACTTTGCTGCCCAAAAGAGATTGCTTGGAACGTTGTATGGTCCGCGCAGCGTCCTCTTTAGCGTCCTCTTTAGCGTCCTCTTTAGCGTCCTCTTTAGCGTCCTCTTTAGCGTCCTCTTTAGCGTTTGTACATTTTTGCTATTGTTTCTCTGTTGACCAATTGAATCACAAATTTTAATGTTTTCTCTAATTTGGATCCTCTCTGTTATTCTTTATGACACATATTTATGGCGTTTGATTCTGATGAGCGCAATGCGAAAAACTCTGTTCAGCAACAACAAACATGACTCGTCTTTTCAAGAGTACAAATGTATTTTCAAAATTCAAATCGAGAGCATTAAGGGAAATGCATTTTGGTTAAGACTTAACTCGTGGGCATAATAATTGTTATGGTAGATATAACAGAAATCGATAATGATGGCGGGAAAGATAGTTTTGTTAAAGTGCTAAGGTTCAGGTACTAACTTTCTCATTTACGTTAGTTGCATATTTGCAACTTTTAGATTCGAATCGAGAGAATTGAGCGAAAAATAAAGCAAGAGGCTGTTTGAAAAGGAAAGCTATCTTTATTATTTTCTATGTAAATCTGTTATTATTGTTACTTATTTTCAGGATATGTGTGTAGTATGAAATCAAATAATTTGCACCGCGACTTCATACTCCAAGTGATTTATTGAAACTTCGATTTATGGCATTACTTCTGTCATTGGCTTTAATTTTTAATCGAGCGATGATACCTGATCACCATCTCATTTGCTGCCTTCTTTTCACTTTAAAATTGATTGTTATCTAATGTCAGCCAATCAAATGTTGTTCTATTGAGGAGCTACGGATTCCAAAAATAGGCAGCACAGTGCTGTGCAGGGCCTACTACATCCTTAGCATACTTTGCGGAACAAATGAAACCATGTTCTTTTGACGGGGCAACATGGAATATATTTTAGGGTGTTATTTAAGACAATATTTTGGTTCCTGTATTTATTCTTGGGAAGTAAAAACATAAAAGACAGGAAATTTGCTACGGGGACTGATTGTATGAAACTAGATTTGTCATTCTAACCGCTAATGTTGAAATGCAATCTGTTTATACCTCTCCCTTCATCTATATTTCTTACTTGCAAATAATTAGTCATTATTAAGACAAAAGACGTTCAAAAATACTTTCATTGCAAATTAACGGATGAGTAGGTGCCCACCTAACCCAATCCATTTTCGCTCTATTTTTGTATAAAATATTAAAATTACTGAAAGCTGAAGAGGTCTTATTTATTTCTTAGAAGGACAGATTGATTCTTGCTCACCTAACCAAATCCATTTTTGCTCAACCCGATGTTTAGACCACCATTTTGTACGACAGTTAAAACAAACTTAGTTAGTGTATTTCTTACGTTACTAAATATTTCCCTAAAACACTCCCTTCTACATAATAGTTTTGATCAAAACACTGTAAAGATCAGCTATTCTTCTATTCCAAACTTTCATTGTTAATCAGCATAAAACTAGTATCACGCGTCAAAAAACAAAGTTACGAATTGCTGATGCAACTGAATTAATGCCACAAATTGGTGACTGCAATCACTGCACTTAACAGTTCAAATATTATGACGCTGGTTTACAAGGTCAGCCTGAATTTCCACCAGCACTTTTAAAACTTATGTTTCCTGTTCTGTTGTAACGCTTCCTAAGTGTTATTTTAACAAACCACTACTCACGTAGACACAAGCAACCATATACGTATATATCAGACCAAAGGAGATTGTAGAGAGTAGAAAATGACCGATTCTCCTAGTAATTTTGATACAATGACCAATGGAGTTCTTGTAAAAGACACTGTAAGAATGTTGAAGTACATCAAAGGACGCCGAAGAAAGTTAAAAGAAGACGATATCACATCTGTTACTCTTAGATTCTTCTGTCGCAATCTTAGTTCGTCTTCAGACAACCTATGACATCTTAAACCTATAAACACCGTCCATCTGCACAGTGATGAAGCTATCTTTCTTTAATTGAAAGTATTGTTTGGATTGCCGCCAGTCTCCTTTTAACATTATATATCAAATGTAAGATAAATAAGAGCGCTTTCGTTTCATCTAATCCTGGGAAAGGTGATTTCATGAGTTCGGGATAGATTTGTTAATGCTTGAACATATGTTTTGAACTGTTTAAAGGCTTCATAGATCTTTTTGAGGTTACGTAGTCGGGGGTTACCTGTCAGACCCCTTCGTTTTAACTTACCAGTATCTTATCCTATACAGTTTGTCTATTTAACCATTTGCAATTATCTCATGTTGCTTGGAATTATTATATCGTCAGCACGTTTCTCCACGGAGGTGAGAAATAGGGTCGCCAACTGCTCGGTATTCTACCGTATAATAAGGTATTTGAAGGTGGTTGTAAGGTAGGGGTCTCTACCGTACACCACAATGTACGGTATTTCAGAAAAATTGAGAAATTCACTAAAAAAGTACTGCGTTTTTATTAACCCACAGTCTGCTCTGCAAGGCGCGCTCTGGTATCCAAAGCATGTTTACATCAAAGGCTATAGAGAAATGAATGGACTTCTTACTACACTCTGCCTGTCGTTAGGTCTGACACCCACTAGAAGTTCACGCAAGTACAATTATTTATGTTTTTTCAAATAAAGCATTTTCATGTGACAGTTCAGCTGTTTAAAATGCGGATTTTATTGTCTTCAAATACTTTTAACTCACTCGCGGCTTTTAAGATTTTATGGGCGCCGAACATGCCCCTCCCCTTCTCCTCATACGGTATTTTGCTCGACCAAAGTTGACAACCCTAGTCAGAAATGTTCTTGTTTTCATCGTTCAGTAAAAATTTCATCAAATTATTACATTTATATATGTGCTTGTGTAAATGTGTGTGTGTGTATGTGTCCAATTTAATATGGCAGGGAAAACATTAAAAGATCTCATTAGCTTTCTTTTCATAATGTTCTTTTCATTTTTAGATTAAAACCCGTTGATAACAAGAAGGAACCTCTATTTACTATTGGGCATCGTAGAGAGGGATATGCTTTTCGGTTTACCTTTGCATTGACGTCGGTGTTTTTTCTTTGTACTTTCCTTACAGCAGCATTATGACTAGTATGGGATATATAGGGGATGTTCATATATAGGATGTAATTGATACGAAAAGACAAAGAGGATAGTTATGCACTAACGGGGGCACCCTGTTTGATTCTATTTCGGTTATTGCTTTCACATTTGCGGCACAAATGAAATAATGAAATTTTAACTACACGGTACCAATTTGAGTTTTAAATCAGGCAGATTTCTTCTGTTTGTACAAAATTTGTGTTGGTACGCTATTACGATGTGCTTTTAAGCCAGTTTTATTCCTACTTGTACACCGTATCGGATGCGTATCAGATGCTGGAGCCAGTGAAACAAGGCCTCACGAAATAAGAATTTGTTAGTCTGAAAGGAAATAAACTGTATCAAAGTGCATCGATAAGCAACTAACCCTAAGAGTTTTCTATCTCTTTTATTATCACGTACTTGCAATGTTATTGTGTGTTTATGCTTAAAACTACTCTACTTAGTAACGATTCTCATAGTGGTGTAGAGCTTGGCACCATCACTGTAAAATGTCATAGGGTGCAGTCTGTAAGTATTAACTGATCTTGGTTTTCTAGAACACTAGAAGCACACCATTGCATCGCTTAGTTTTGCTTAGTTTTTCATAATAAGGAGAGGATCATACAGCTGGGGGAATAGCACCATTCTCCACCATTGGACGTCGAAGCGCATTACGTTGATATTGATGAAAGGAGCAATTAACTGCTTAGATCACTACCGTGATAACCAGGAAGCATCCCCACAACAGGATTACGATAGAGCCAAGACTGCTGTTTTAAAATTCCCAGATAGTACATGTCTACAAAGAAAAAGCAGATCAAAATTTAAAACACTTGAAATAATTGTAGTTGTAGATGGTACCTAGAAATTAAACTGGACAGTTGTGCATCTAAATAAGATCCACGAGGTACACCTTATCATTGTGGTAAAAGTAAGTGCGACCATTTATGACGTGGGCATAACAACAGGTATGGTGACAAGTTTAAATTGGTCACATAGTCTATAGAAATAGATAAAAAGTGTTAATAGAGGGTACATTGTCTGCTCAAAATGAAATATTCATCAAGAAAATGACGGTTCCTAAAATAGGACAGAAAGTCTAATCGGAGCCGATAGATTAAGAAATCGGAAATGTAAAAGAAAAGGAAAATAAGGTGATAGCGATGACGGAAATATAAGGTAAATTTTCTTGCTTTAGTCCATCAAGTTAGATGTTTGCCTGCCAAGCTGACATGAAGCTGAGGGAAGTTTCTCATCACACAGGTATGTATACTTTGCAAGGTTCCTTCACACGTGGATTAACCTGACAATAATCCATTCCTGCTTGAAGCATCTACGTATATTAAGTAGCTTGTGACACTTATGGAAGGTCATGTTAATCTTGTCTTGGGAACAGATTCCTTTCTCTCGTTTCCTGTGTACCATATTCAACGGTTGGTTGATCTTTAAGTGAACTTGAACACTGAACTGCTCTTTGTTTTTTCATGACAAAGAACAGGCATTAGATGATATCAGGAATACGAAATTAACTACACGAATGGACCTTCTGCTTATACGAGACCAGAATGAAGGATAAGAAAACTGTGCAACACTCCGGCATCAGTGGATACGGCAATATGTTGTTACCAGAAAGTGTAATATACCCTAGGTGAACATATTGACACATGTTTCCTACTTCTAATTTGACACTACACGATTTAGATGCTGTTGTTATAGGCTATTGGGAACGTTGCTAGAAGACTTTGAAGGACATTGACTTATAATGAGAACATTTAATTGGAATGATGTATTTTACGGTCAAATATATAGTTCATATATACCCCTGAAACACTATAAAATTTATTGGTTGCCATTCAGTCCAAAGAATAGTTTATGGAAATTGGTCCTAAAACCAGATTCATATGTCATCATTGCGGGCAAAGAAAACTAAATTTGGTTCAAGGTAAAACTATCTGTTTCTAGCTTGCAAAGAATTATCTCAAAGCTAGTAATTCCTAATCACGTTTCCTCGTGTTACATTCTTGTATCAGTATTCCCCATACGAAAGGATTTCATGTGGAATAATGCTTACAGTATAATGACGATTGCTTTCTTTTTATAAGAAATTACCGATGTTCAGTCCATGTGCGCAAATAAACGTGTGCATCTACCTCATGGTCTACGGTAAACTTGAGCTTTGGCGGTTGATCCTGTTTTACTCTGTTTATTAACAGTACACAGCAACCAGAGCTTTCTCCGACAAGGTAGGCCGTAAGATACACCTCGCTAAACATAATCAAACAGACAGTGGATTGTTCCACACTTTGTACATCCCGCTGAACCTCTCTCCCCGATTAAACATCTGAATTACTGTGACCAAGAGAATGGATTTGACGATACTTAGTTTGCAGAGAAGAGAATAATAGTACTCGAATATCCAGCTGTGCTCCTGCTTAAGGCAGGCTTGAAGAAAATCGTTGTGTTTATTACTTTGAATTTTAAAACAACTGACATGATATTCCCTCTGACCGATATTCATCCATAGAGTTCTTTCTAGTGCTAGAGAAAACCATATATTGTGCTGCATTATGTAGATATTCTCCCATTTCTAAACTAAAGTTCATCGTTGCAACAGCGTTGACATGAGAGCAATATCGATCCAATTTGCCTCCGTCTACCACGTTCGGCTTCTTTGAAGAAACTTGGGTGGTGTTCGGCTGTGCTTACCCTTTTGTAATTCATTTATCGGTAGGCTAGACGAGACTGGAGCTCACTTATCACAGATCAAGGCAGTAAGAGGTGGAAACAGCGCTTAACTAGGGAAGCAATTTTGCAGTAAGGGTAAGTTATAATTGAATCAATTTCTTAACCAATGGTCTTATTACAACGGTGAGACATCGGCGCATTCAAAATACTTCTCACTAATTTTCCTACATAAGTCAAAAAAACCCAAACCCCCTCTCGTTTGTTTGACTGTTAAAAGTACTTTATATTCCATTCCAAAAAACTGTTTTATAGTTCCTGTACTAGTTTTGAATCGACGATTATCAGAAAAAAGTTTTACAAGTCTAGAAAGATCGTAGAAAAGGTTAAAACTAGTTGGGTTTGTGGTTAGAGGCATACAGAAGGTTTTACATGGGCGTATACAATATTGGAATAGGTTGATATCGGTGAATCGGTTCTGACCATTGTTATTCATGTGGATGAAACTTTCACCTGCTACAATCGATAGAAATGAATTCCTACCTTTAGTAGAAAACTTAAAGGCGTTTTGTTGGGTTTGGCTCTTTAAGAATGTTATCAAATGACCAACCGATTCTTTGATTTCATGATGTCTGTATTAGGAGGAGGTTGATAATCAATGGTAAAAAATTTAAATCAAAACCAAAAAAGAAAATGCTTCCTTTTCGTCCTTTTCCAAATAAACCGTTAGAAATGACTTTCAAAATGCATGCAGTTTTTTAATCGTGCCTTTCATGAATACTCAGACTGATTTTACTGAATTGTCAACTTTCATTACTACAAGTTGAAGAAGTAGCTGTTATGAGTGAAAGACAGAATGATTTGGATTAAGGCCGTATACTGATGTAGCCTTCTTGAGGCTACTAGTAAACGAACTCTTTTTTACATGTCTCATTATACTTTTTTTGTGTTTACGCTTGTGCCTTCAGTGTCCGTAAATCTAATATCATCCATTGGTTCGTATTTTAAGAGAATGTGCAGTAAATTTGTAAGTCACCTTAGGATAAATAATACCTTATAGATGCAAAACATGAAATCAATTTCTAAATTATAATCATTTCTCTGACCTATGTAAGCAGCAACTCAATGAACCAATGTCACGTGACATGTTCCCCATATCCTTTGAATTGAGTTCCTCCAAGTATTTTTTGAACGTGTAGAAGTTTTGACAAAGGGCAGAATTTATTAGTTTTTATCAACAAAATGCCTCTACTTAATATACCATCTGGTTTATTTCATGTACTAGTTTGATAGAGAAACTGTCTAAGGTGCAGTACCTACCGTGTGTTAGAAAGATTTTGTCACTGAAAACAATTACTCGAAAATAAAAAGGCAGTACAATTTGCTGAAATAAAACACAAGTATGAGTTGCAGTAAATGTTAACACAAATTGTTTGTTATTCGCAGATATGAAATTGGTATCCTGGGGTCAATCCAGTGCGATTAGCTCCTTAGTATGCGGTTTATTGATTTCAGTATATCAATTGAGAAAAAAAGAATAGAATTTAAATTTGCTAGAAATAGTCCTTTACCACAGAACGATTTTAAACTTCTTTCTTCTATCCCATTCCATCCACAAACGAATTTGTTGCAACAGAAGTGTATGGATTATTGTGAACTTATAACTACACTTGTCTGCAGATGAAGTACACATTTTATCATATATATTGAATATCATATTATACACGTTTATTTCTATTTTGATACTATTTATTGAAACGGCGGGTGTTCTCTATCAATATCAAGCGTATATATCGAATTATACACATGGACACATACCGATAAGCATCGCCTGACGTAACACACTAAGCAACTGAGAATTTTAATTTCTTTCTTTACTATTACTTATGAAAATGCATGAGGAAGTGCCTTGTGTCGACCACCCTATAAATGCATTAAATATTAGTTACTTAAGTGTGTTTATATATATATACATATTATATACATACATAGTATATACATGAATTACTCAGACGCCTACCACCAACATATACATATTCATATGATATAAAACTCAAGAAATCAACATTAACTTTAAAGTTTAGATATAAGCTTCATATGTATATATATGTAGCAAGTTTAAAGAGGGAAATGTGAAAATGGTACCGCAGGGGTGCAGGGAGTGCGTTATGTACAGTTACGGGGGATATGGGTAATTCATCTCCCTAATGTCCCGCTCTCACAAAGTTGGACACCGCTAGGGTACTCCGAAGGTTGTTTATACACTTGATACCAAGTTTTGGTGTGGTAGTTTACACGGTGTTACCGAGCATGAACAACAAACGTAGAATTGGCTTCCTTTGGTCTTACGTATGGAAATCGAAGAGAATAATGAGAAATAGGAAATAATCCATACTTTTTATTCCATGAGTTCAACTATGATCGGACCGATCATCCTGAGCAATCGTTTTGACAGCATGTGTAGTGATGTGTACTGATGTAAGTTTGTATGTATGTAAGTATGTATGTATGTATGTATGTATGCAAGTATGTATGTATGTATGTATGTATGCAAGTATTTTTGTATACAAATTGATGTATATATGTTTCCATTGAAGAAAGGAATACATGGATGTAAAGGGTGCGCAAGAAGAAAAAACATTAACTATCGATTGCGTGAATATAGTGACATGTGAAACAAAAAGGTAACAAAACAGAATATTTGCATAAATTAGACTTGACGTCGTTACATCGAGCATTCTGAGGAGAGCAATGATATGGAGAGGTAAGGCTAAAAACCTAAAAACTATGACAAAGTTGTCCAAGGCTTAAGCCAGTAACAGGACAACTCAAGTGTAAAGTGGGCACCAAAAATAGCAACTCGAGACAAGTTTCAAAGAAAGGTAATGCCAAGCTAAACTGATAATTAACGCAATATATAACTTAAGAAATAGATTAGACGCACGTTAGGTCAGCAAAATGACCAAAAAGACTTAAAAAACAAACCAAAACAGCTTTATTATCTTTTATACAGACTACTCACATGAATAAGCTCTACATAAGTGACTCCTATTGAGTAAGACTGTATACTTGGTAGTGCTAGAAAATACCATATGTCTGTTTTCTACCATTCTATTAATAAATTTAAAGTTAACACCTTTCATGAACACTTTACTTTTACTTTAACAAACTCGAGTACAGTTTACTTTGTAATTTTGAGATGAATTCTGAGTGATGTCTTTATATTTTTTATATATTGTTAGCTAGAGAAAGTAACTCGAATCAAATATACCATCCTGTCAGGATGGAAATTTCTTTAGTGATCAGAAAATGACTTTCACCTTCCATGCCATGCCGTGAAATTGTTGTCTTCTTCAAAAGAGCTACAAATCTTGAACCTAATCTAGTATCTTTTCTAACAACCCGTTCTCTCTGTCTCACCACTAAGCCTTGTTTGGAATAAATCTTCAAGGAATCTACATCTATGAAATGAAACTAAAGGTGTTTGTAGAGAAATGAGCTACAAGCTATTGAATGGCCTAGTAGAAACTAAAAACATCTTTTATATGACCCGGAACTGTTTTAGTGCTTGATGTGATGGGAAAGTAATGAAAACATGTGGCAGGGTGTTTTTATCGGATTTATCAAACTCTAGCCGAGACTTCCCGTCTTTAACGGATTCTCAGTCTATATTACCCGTTACAACGTTTTCATTGACACCTTTAAAGGTAAGCTGCACTGTTAGGGTAACAGAGAAAAATATAGCACTCATGCACACCCTGTTTTGTAACGACTAAAACGAGCAAAATTGCAGCCACAATTATGGACTATTACCTACATTCACTTCACAACCCAACCTCAACCTTCCGATGATAACAACATAAGTCAAATAACAAGACACATGAAAGGATTGCCTTTCGCAGAAGTGAAGTACGCCCCCCAACTCGCCGTAGTCACACTACTGTAATTCTATCAGGAGCCACTACACTGGAATATCCCTGCTGACTACATTGCATTGTCACATTATATCCGAAATATGGCAGGATCTTTGATTGGGAGATTAGCGTGTCCATGTTCTTTCGAGGCAAATCCGTCTCAATCTTTATTTGTTTAGTGTTTGGAGTCTAAGAGCTCATAAATGAATAAATATCTTTTTTGAAAAGTGACGACATAGCATGAGTCAATGCAAATGTGTATCTTTGTAACTTTTCTATAATATCTATAAGCATAAATGTAATAGTGTACGGAGTATTTGGATGAAAGGAGAAGGGGGAGAGAAAATACCGTAGTTTTGGCTTTCATCGGTCCTGTTGTGCACCCCAATGTGTACATTGATTTAAAAGATGATCTGTACCCAAATTGGGCTTCAGAGATTAAGAATGACGAAGTATGAATTATAACATACCTAGTTAGTTTCTTACAAAGGAGCATTATTTGTAGTTGTATACATGTATATATATATTTATTTGTCTTTTTACATACGTATATATATATGTTTGTATACTGTAGGTACTGTTATATCAAGCAATATGAACAATTCTTAATATTAGTATGTATATCTGTACGCCGATACAAAGTATTAACAATAACGGAATGCATGTCTTGTCATGTCTTTCTTTTGGCGGATAATGTCATCATGGTAACTCCTCCGTTGATCTATGATGTAAACCTCAAAAGCTGAAAGCTGGTAAGACCATTCTAGTGATTCCGTGCCCCTATTCGGCTCATACAAGAATCACACCCTTAGCCACTACAATCTGAGAAATAAACTTCATTTTGTTACCAACTGTGGGCATTGCCTGCTCGATCTTAAGACTATTTCTTGATTTCCCCAAAATTGCCAGTTCAATTTTGATAACATTACAAGTAAAATTATACAAATTCCAGGTAACAAGTTGATATGTACATCATCTATAAGATGCAGAGAACAAACAAATTCCCCGTAGCCATAAGTTAGTCAACAAATTTCACTGGTCTGTTTGGTGAGGAGATTGCATTTTCCCCGTTTCACTCTTTTAATCACCATGCTGTATTACTTTATATTTGTAAAGGACAATTTTCAGGACTTTAACATTTCACCAGCACGATCTGTGCTCTAATCCTGGTTTTCTTCGATTCTCATATTCATAATACGGAAGTCATTAAATGCAAGCTCTACATTATGAAAGAGATTACCAACCCTTCTTGCTAGAGGTACATTCATCTCTTTTATGCAACACTGCAATTTGTTAGTACATTTCTATTGACCTCTGGCTTACAAGCCTCTCTACAGGAATGTTCTTTAAAATTAGGCTTACTGAAGCCATCGTTTGCACAGTAGAGGAAAGATAAGCGACTTTCCCGGCCGGAGATGTACGCAGTGAACTAAAGACACCCTTGCAGTACTCAGCATCTCAACTCTTCCTTTCCCAGTGCATATCATATTTGTAGTCATTAAATTCAAGTAAACGCTGAGATCAAATTAAACGAAGTAGTGACAAAACATTCAGCTAGGCAAGAGGTCATCCCAAGAAACCAAACAAAATAATACAAATGTTTGATATGCAAGACCTTGTTTAAATCTCCTACTTCTACATTATCAAATGTGCTGTAAACAGTTTACGAAATGGATGAGTATGATACGAATCTAAACAAGCGTAATACCTATAGAAAAACCACGTTGACTACCACGTAATCATATGGATGGTTTTTTCTAACCGCGTACCTCATCTGTATGTAATGGTAAATCTAGAGATATCTGAAGGAGAACGCGGTAGGAGCACGCCAAAGTTTAAAGGTGCAAGTGGGATCTTTCATCAGAAATTTGTAACATTTACTGATGATAACGTAAATTTAGGTTATTATCTGTTAATGAACATATCTGAGAGGTATTCAACTCTTAATATTTAACTTTTTTGGTGATATCGTAAGTATGGACGACACCAAATAATGTAAATATAAATTTTTCTAGTCAAATTTAATATATCATTTATTATATTTATACATGTATATAAAATATAGTAAAATATGGAAATGAATGCAGATCCTGCAGTAAATATACGTGAAGTGGAAAGTGGATATGAGGTACATGGCGAGTATAAAGGTGGTACTTGTTATTTATTTCACGACCGGTTTCTTGTCTTCGAACTTTTTCAAATCTATATACCTATATGTATTACATGGTAAAAAAGGGAAATAAACACAATTACCTTGGGTTTCATATCCTATACCGCGATTTTTATCAGACCGCAATAAATTTCTTTCGGTACAATGCTATTTGCCATACCTTACTGTAAGGCAGTCGTGTTATTGGCCCTAGTATTTATAGTCAATAACGGAAGTTCTACGCCGTCATTGCGAGACTAGTTCAAAACGTTACTTTAGTAAGTTACTTCTGCCAACGGTTATTATTGAACAACTGACAATGCAATTTATGCCCCACCAGAAAGTCTGCAATTATGATGATAAGCAAAAAGTTCGTGAGGGTATCCGTAACCTATTAAAAATCGATTCAAGTAAACAGCTGTTTCTTCAACAGTTTTATGGGCCTTGAATTTCAACATAGAACTAACGAAGGCAAAAAAGTCACAGTTTTGTTGGTGAGATTGCTAATTAGATCTTATAAATACATGTCATGCTCGTACACATATAAATGTAAAATTGTCAAAGCTTGTATAGGGTTTCTTTAAGGAATATATTTTACTCAGAGGGAAGACCCGTGAAAAGAAAAAGCTTTCAAGCCAGGATGTAAAGGAATTAAGTCTTTTTGCATGTCTGTGTGACGAAACCCCATGCTAGGCTACTTTTCAGGATGTCGGGACATAATTCCTCCTTGCATTAGTTCATCACATTCCGGACCGATATTGGCCATATTTTTGCCACTCTGGTCTATTGTTAACCTTTTAGAGTGGATTCTCTACAGAAGCTATTTGCTTTATCATATAATACACAGTAGTGCCATAGTGGTAGAGTGTCAGACTCACACTCAGAGGGTCGTGAGTTCGAACCGATCCTGAGCTTGCCTGCCACGATCCCGGAGGTACTGTGCTCTGTCATCTGCTCTCG
>JAAAKL020002756.1:0-25025 GCA_010016065.2 Carybdea cf. marsupialis auct. non (Linnaeus, 1758) | reverse complement strand
CTCACTCACTCACTAATCCTCGAGCACCGTGCGGTGCGTAGAGCCAACTTGCAACACAAGTGTTTGCCAATGCTGACAACCGGCAGCGAGCTGCTCCGCTCGAGATAAAGGCACTCTACAGGATCGTAGATCTTTGGCGACGACATCCAGCCATCGAGTGCGAGGTGCGCCTTGTGGGCGTCTCCATCACTGTAACCCTTTTATGGCTGGCATGTCCATGTTATTGATTAGTGATACGTTGAAAGTGTATAGCATACACAAGGAAATTGACAAATTTCTTAGATGTGCCACGCTGCACTGGTGTAAATCAACTAATACCACTTTTAGGGGTTCATTTGTTATAAGTGCAACCTTGGTAAATTGGCTGGGAGTAATTTCAAATTTTGTTCAAGCCTTAATCTAGTTTGGTGCAACAGACGCTCGTACATTTTAAAATCGCAACTGAACAATCCCATTGTGTCAAAGGAAAAAAGGAAGTACAAACTCGAAGTAGCTAAACCTGAATTCTGTTAATGTCATCGTTAAACATGCATGTTCCATAGTGAGGCTAGTCAAACAAAACATTTTATTGGGCAACTTTTTCTTCAATTTAGGCGAGCCTCATTATGAAATGTATGATTTGTAGAAATAAATAAAACGGTTCGAAGTTCTTGTCTTACCTAGTAGATTTATTGTTTCGTTCCGATCTTTAGTCTGTTTTGTCGTGTACCGGAGTTGAAGATGTTTGAGAAAGTTTGCTTATGTTAAAAAGGTGAAATTGCATGAAGGAAATGGTTACTTAACATTTTCCTAACACTTTGATCACAACAATCACCTGGAACTATTATGAACCTGTACCTTCCCTCGTTTTTCAGGTTTTTACTCCAAACTAACAATTTATTTTACATCTGACTATATTGATAAGGAAATTATAAATATTAATTCAATCGTTGTAGTAAACGTACGTTTTATCAGCACATTAATTGACAGATCTGGTGATAATGCCTTGAAATTTTGCGAGTCATTAATATCTGTAAGAGAGAGTGTTGTTCCCGCAGAATATTCTCCTCCGTTTATAATTGGCCATGCCTTTTTTGCATGTTGTTATTACCTTTATGGTGTCCCCCCTCCCGGTACTCATGAACTCATAATGAGCCTGCACACACACACACACATACGTTTCTCTCCCCCTCCCCCCTCCTCTCCCTCTCTTTAATAATTTCCGACCATTGTTGTCACTGCACTTTCACTAAATGTACAATCTCTCGCTACGTCTCTCTGTCTAATGCTTCTTGCTGCACTTTCCTTTGTTCTGCTCCATGTGGTTCTTAGAGTCTCAGAGTGGAATCTATTTTGTAGAGTTCTTTGTATATACTAGATATCCGCGTAGTCTTTGGTCTTACTGATGGTCTTCTTACAAGAGTTATGACTACTGATAGGGCAGATGCTTCTGATGGTAAACTGAGTAGATGACTCTGATGCCACCTTATCGTCCTTAATTTTATATTTTCTGACCATTTTGTTTCTTTTCTTCTTTCATCTTACGATCTATACGATCTTTCAGTATATTGAGATGACATGCAATTAATCTTGGCCTTGTGCTCCTTTGAGATCTTCAAACAATAAGCCGCGATCCACAACATCCTTTGACACATCAAGTAGCAGTAATGTAATTTAATAGGGACATGATGCAATAGCCTCTTCTGCTAGTACTTTCAGTGACAATATGAGTTCAGTGGTGATGAGTATTTTCTTTCTTAATTTGGTACGGGCCCCTCTAATCATAGATACCTCTAAGATCTTCCTTGGTATGCTAAGTAACTATTGGTTAAGGTTTCAGGGGAGAGGGAGACTTTTTACTTCACAGGCTTCTGGATCTGTACTAACACTGATTACTTCATTTCTTTTGATATTTTACGGCTTTTACCATTTCCTTGTGAAAATGTACATGCTCAGCAACCTATTAATGATCGGAAGAAAGGCTGCATCTTGCCAATTCACAATAACTGTGACCTGTCAGTTACGGACTCTTATGGAGGCATAACACTTACCTTCACGACTACCGAGATTACTTCACACAACACATTACTTCAAAATAGAGTTCGACTAGAAGTGGAAAAGATTTTGCATATCAATCAAAATGGATTCAGGTCAGATGTACACCGTTTGAAGAATACTGTAAGGTGTCAGAGCAAAAAAACCTGAGAGGATCTCGTATCTGCTGATTTCTCCAAAGGCTTACGACTCTGTCCTCAGGAGTATATTGGCTGAGGTACGTAAATCATATGGGATACCAAAAGAAACACCGAGTCCATCGTGCTATTTTCTGATGACAATACAAACTTCTTCAGAATCCAAGGAAGTGTACGACAGGGTTACACTCTTTCCCCACTGTTTTTCATCATTGCCTTAGATTACGTTTGTCTAACATGAGCTTATCAGAACCATGAATAAGGTTTTACTTTACATAGAGCTAGAGGAAGACCATACCCGGCTAAATTGGTAACAGACGTTGAGTACGCAGATGATCTAGCACTTTATGAAGATTATTGTTCTGATGCTGAGAAACTACTACATGCGTTTGAACGATTCAGTAGCAAGAATACGCTTGTATGTAAACTCAAAAATGACAGAATTCCTAAATATAAACCAAACAGGAGTTGTCAATGCACTGAATGGTTAACCATTCAGAAATGTAGAGGTTTACATACTTTAGAAGCGAAATTTCATCCACAGAGCAGGGTATGAACGTACGCAGCCTCTCTTGACAGCCTCAGAACCATCTGGAAATCTACGCTCCCTGACAGCTTAAAACACAAAGTTTTCAGGGCTGTTGTCAAACTATTCCTGTTGTATGGCTCCGGTGCTTGAAGGGACCTAAACAGGAATACTTAGGGTAGCACTTGAAAAGTCTCAGAAACAGCACCCAACCAGAGTAGAGATCTATGTAGACATGCTACCTGTGTCAACCCTAGTGAAAGACAGACGAGCTAGATTTGCTGGGCACTGTCAAAAAAAGGAGAAGCAAACCAGTTTATCATCCAAGAAATTATGTGGAAAAGCAGACCATGGATGCCACGTTTTTGGATGACCATGTATAGCTTACATTGACCAAGTTTGCCGAGATTTTGACATAAATGCTGAGGACCTCAGTACTGTAATGTTGGATAGAGAAACCTGGAGAGAGTGGAATGGGCCTGGGCAACCATTTCATTGAGCAGGGGTGCAATACCTTAAGTTATATCTTTAGGCGATACTTAAATCGTTCAACTACTAAATCATCATTTCAAGACCCTCTGTTCTTTTAAAGCAATTTGATTGCTTTGTTTACCGATTCTCCTGTAAATGGTTTGCTCATCTATATAGGTGGAATCTCTTCCAACATTTTTGACTTTCAGTCTTAAATTTATCTTTGGAAAATCTGTTAGCATCATGACTGTTTCTTTGCTATTTTCAGGGGCGGCACCAGCCGTCCAAATGTGGGGTGGACAAGCGATCAAAGCGAGCAGAATTTGTGAGAATTTGGGGGACCACGCCCTTTAGAGTGACGGGGAGCGCCCTTTTCTATATCAAATGAAAGGAATTATCCTCATTTTGGCAAAGATGAAACAATCAATGAGGAGCAAAAAGCTGAACAATGATTTCTCTCGCCTCTCGAGGCAAAGTCTCTAAGAAGGAAAATGACTGATGACGCGTCCCCCCAGTCCACCCCGTGGCTGCCACTGGCTATCAACCCTCTGCATGATGACGCATTTCGCTTTATTTCTTTGCTACCCTAGTATAGCTTTGTAAATATTTGTTGATTCTAACTTCTGGTTCTGTCATGTCTGTTGCGATTTCAATAGGTTTGATCTGTTGTAGGCCTATTCTTCTGACGATTGCTTCAAATCTTCTTGTTGTTAGATCATCTGTTGCATTTATCCCCATTCTTATTCTTTTTTACTCAGTCGACTATTTTTGACTTCGGGAACTTTTGTCGCGTTTCTCTCTGGCTCTTTTGTGATAAACGTAGGCCTTCACTCTGTTATGCATTCTGTTAGATCGTTAAAACATTCGTCAACATTCTCTGGGAAGGCCAGTGGCATGTATTGAGCATGCGCAATCGCATGCTGTCAGCGCGGGAAGCACGAAGTTGCTGTTTCCAGATGAAACAAATAGATACGATACATCATGATCATCGAGGATTTGGACTCACTAACAAATGAAACTCCCTTTCACCGTCTGCTTGGTTAAAATGGATAATTATATCACTAATATGGTCAAGGCTTCCAGCTAGCCTGTATAGTTTCTTGCCAACGTCCTTACTATTCACTCGTCGTGCAGGTTGCCACAATGATACATGATGCTGGTGCAGTTATGGTGTGATCATTATGAGATCTATATTCAGTGTTTCTAAATCACGAAATCTATTATTGCAAGGAAAATTAATGTTTATGCTTTTAAAGATACTGGATATTATTCGTTAAGTACATGTCTAGCCTCATTTTGGAGCCCAATAGCTAATTATTGGAATAAGTTAAGTTGTTTTTTCTCACCAATTTATTTTACGATTGATCAATCCTCAAGTCCAGGAATTTCTATGATTTAACAATGAAGGAATTGAAACCAAATTATCTATCAGATCTTATTTCGCTTTCTACTGCATGTCAGGAGAACTTGGAGAGATCTACGAAGGAAAACAGTTTTAGCACAGCTATTGGAGAGGTGTTTCGACAGGGCAAGCTGTGTTACTTGGCGAGAAACTCGTGCATCGAACTTATGTACTGCGAAGATGGCTCTCGTAAAGCGTCCTACAACTTCGAAAAGGATTATGAAGGATGTTCAGTGTCTTCCGTTGTATATAGAGACAGTTTAGAAAAGAGGAGCCCACAGATTATTATCGGCTTGCACTGCAAGCAGATAGGTAATTACGAGGGATTAGTTTGTATTTTTGATACAGAACGAGGTAAAATTGTTAAGGCTATAGGTATACCTGCGCCGGTATCATCAATAGCTGAGGTGACAAACGAAAGAAATATCGGTATTGAGGCAGGACTTGTGAGGTAAGTAATGTCAACATTATGAAACAAATGCATTATTTTCGTTTAGTTTGGCCTATAAATGTAACGTATGGCGTATAGCTACCTTTCACGAAGTAATAATTATTTCACCAATTCATCTCCAAGGATCAATTTCTACCCACTTTGTATGTTTTTACGTTGACTGTAATACTGTATTGCAGGTATTGGTATCATATTTTACGACCATTTCAACTGTCACTTTGTTTGATTTACCCATAGCATAGGCCCACTGCATCAGCCATCCTGCTCCAACACTTACAAAAATGTGTGTTTTCAGTGATTTTTTTAAATGTAATTACTGTAGAACTCATTTAAAGACTCGCAGGTTTTCCACTTCCATTTTATTTGATTTCCTTCTACCTTTCTCCTCATAAACAATCCTTCTTGTGAATGCATACATTTTGCATGACACTATATAATCTGGAATCATAATTTAGTGGCAAACTACTGGTAAATAAGATAGATTAAATATGACAAGACCAAACCCCAACTTTCAAACTATTGAGAAATAATTAGAGACCTAGAGAATGCAACCAAATACACTAGTGTATTTGTTGTAATCCTCTATCATATCACTTGAAATGAGTAAATATTCTGATGATACATATTGTATTATTGCATTCTCATAAACCTTTATGTTTTATAGATCTCACTTGAACGATGCTTGGGGAACCTGAAGCTTATGTTGCCAAAATTGGTCTTTTCGTCCTAAAATCCCTTCATTATAATGCAGGTCTATGAGTACAACGTCCTTGTCATAAATTTGGATATGGCCAGCTGGAATAGAGTGTCCAAGAAAGCTGGCTTATGGGACTGTGATTTGCATGCCTTCAATTTTTTGTTTGAGTTTTTTTTCGAAATTGAGAGTTATAGTTGTTAACTCTGGTCTTTGATGCAGTCTTCCAACTTACTGCATCTTATAAATATGATTCATTTTGATATCCATACAAACTGAGGGCTGCATATCCTCCCATTGAAGGAATGTAGAGCAACCAATTTGCATCTGTGTAGTGTACAATGGCAAGGTATACATTAATTTTATAGTGATAGTGATACTGTAATTCTATTTCAGCCTTCCTAAATTAATCTAACTTGCAACAGTATACAAATCATATTGTATATTTTGCTGTTGTGCCACATGTCTTCTATTATGATCAATTCCATCATGAAACTTCCGGGATTTCCAATTGTGTCTTGTCTTGTGTTTAGTGATCTTCTCAAAGACTACAATGGAATCCTTGCTGTTGGCACAGTTGGAGGTCAGCTATACTTGGTAGACCTACAAGATAACACAGAGCAAGATTTTTCACACCAGCCAGCTGATATTGAGCTAATCAAGACAAGAGATGATTTGTCAGAATTCAGAAGTCAAGGGTATGATAGTGAAGGAAAACACTGCTGCATTTACTTAACTGGTAAGCTCATCTATGTATACATTAAGCACAATATAATTGAACATTAACCACTGAAAATAATTCTCCAGAATGTTAAACCTTTAAACATTGTGCATATATTTATATTTGTTTCTTATGTATGATATAAATGCAAAGGTATTTACACTAGGAGAGACAGTGCTAAATGTGTAAATGCAGAGCTTGTTGAAACTTAAAAGCAAGGAAAACAATAGTTGTTAGTGTACTGTGTTTCCTGCCTTTAGGCAATCATTCTGGCAACTGGTTTCACTTACAAACACTTTGACAACAATTGTGAACTGCTGTTAGGAGTGTTGTTTTATCGACTTTGACAAGAAAAAGCTTCATTTCAGTACATAAATGGTGTCCGGCATGACCTGCTTGGTATTTTGGGACTTGCCTTACCTCCTTATTTCAAACTCTTATCATTTAGATTTAAGAACCGAGACCAGACTGGATGATTGGGTCACCTTAGAATAAACTGGGATCCTATACTACTTGCAATGTTTATGGTATCAGGTCCTAAATTTGTTCCATCCCGTCTTTCTCAATACCAGCAGTGGCATCATCTCTTATGGTCCTTGCTTGATGTTGGGATATATACCTCAATGGTGACAGTGTGTACAGACTCTATCAAGATCTATGTAGATAATAATACCAGCCCCATGACTAAAATGAGCCTTTTGATAACTGGATCTTGGACTTAATGACAAATAACATGTAGTTGAAGCAGACATTGTGGTATCATGTTAAATGTTTACATGGCACACTGATGATAGTTGTACGAGAACTCATAGGAATAGGTATTTTTTGTTTTGGATTTTTTTATTAAATGTATAGAACTCAAGTGTGGACATCTGGCAAGTTAGTTCCATTATTTTATTTTGTATGTTTTGTGGTGGTCATATCAATCATGTGGCATATGTTACATTATGATAAATGTTAGTAGGACATGATTGAGATTGCACACCATAATAACTCAATAGTGGCACAAACTTGTATTGTTAACATCATCATCATCATCATCATCATTTAATGTCCGTTGGACTCTCCAAGGGTGTTGGACTGTTTACTGGCTTCTCGTAGTCTCTTCTTCCAAGCATTCATCCACCATGCCCATGGTCAGATTCCACTTTCAGCTGCTGACATCTGTTTGTCCAAGAGGTGCTCCTATGCATGTGGCCTGCCCAGCATAGGCAGTTCTAATGCATAGTGGTGTCTAGCTGAGGGATGCCAAGTCTCTCATACAGGGAGTCTGTGCTGATGTCATCCTGGACTCTCACACCACATATCCATCTCAGCATAGCTCTTTCGTTTCTGTGCAGCCGTGCCTTGTCTTCCTTATGTGTAGCCCAGCATTCATTAGAATAGAGCATGGCACTCCTCACACTGGAAGTTTAAATTCTGCCACAGGTCTGTAGTGAGAGGGTCCCCTTGGTGAGCAGATGTAGGAGTTCTCTGAACTTCCCCCCAGGCACTTCTACATAGGTTGGTGATGCTAGCGGTACATCCTCCAGCAGCACAGACTGTGTCTCCCAGGTAGCAGAAGCTGCTTACTGGATCCAGTTGGTGGATGTCGACTGTCACATGTTGGAGAGGGTGTCCATCTATGGGCCTAGATGTGCCAAGGCAACAAGAGCATCTGTAGGTGGGGTCATCTGGAAGTTTCTTGCTGATGCCACTGCGGGATTTGTGTATCCAACAATAGCATCCTTGGCAGAAAATAGAGTTTCTTCCAACCCCTTTCCAACAGACTCCACAGGGTCATTTACCAGTGTCAACAAGGATGTTCATGTCTTTCCTGCTGCATAAAACTTTGGTTTTGCCCATGTTCACCCGGAGGCCCTTGCCCTCAAGGCTAGCTTTCCATTGCCATGTTCTCTTGGTCAGTTCTTCCAAGGTGTCAGCAACAATGACGAGGTCATCGTTGTAGAGCATCTCCCACGGAAGGCCGGTACAGAACTCTCTGGATATAACCTTGATTACAATTGTGAACAGGAGGGGACTCAAGATGGATCACTGATGCACACCAACTTTCGCATCAAAGGCTTTACTATAGTCTCCTCCAACACTGACCTGACTTTTAGCATGCCTATACATAGCCTGGACTACTCTGACCAGTCACTCCTCGACACCAACTTTCCTCATTGACCACCACAAAACTTCTCTTGGGACATGGTACAATGCCTTCTCCAAATCAATGAAGCATAAGTACAGTGCCTTTTGCTTTTCCATGTATCTCTCCATCATCACTTAATAATTTGTTTATGAGATTACATACCTTGGTGTGGAGTGCAAAGATAGCAGCAGGAGGCAAAGGAAAGTTTGAGGGGATACCATTGAAGAAGACCTTTGGACCTACAATCTTATCACCAAGAGCAATTCAGTATCAACCCCCGCCCCCCTCAGACAGTGGAAAAAGGACATGAAACAGCATGATAATGATGATGATGATGATGTATTCAATCTTGTTTCTTCCTGTAACTTTGGCTTTTCAACAATTTCATGAGAGTACAAATTCATCATGGTTCTCCTATCATTTATTGCTTCATGTCACAGGCAATGACCTCAAATCCAAGTATACTCTTTGCTACTATTTTTCCAAGGGCTCTCTTCCAATCTGCTCTGTTCTGTTTAAGTTCACACTCTAGGCCCCTTTGCCAAAGGTCACTCACCACCACTTGACCCATGTCTTGTGAGGCCTACCTCTTCCCAGATGACCATCAAGTACCTATCAAGCCCCTACAGTCTGTCTATATGCCCAAACCACTGTAATTTATTTTATTTATTTTATATAGTCCTTGGTAGGTTCTAAGCTTAGATAACTTCTTAACTCCTCAGAGGATTAACTGTCTTTCAAAGTTACAGGTGCCACACATCCATTGAACCATTCTCATATCATTTTGCTCCAACCTATATAAATCAGCCCAAGTCTCACTGCCATAGATACACATGTCTGGTATATCTTACCTGTCTTGCAAAGAGAGAAGCCTTTGGTTGAGAGAACAGAGAGAAGCTCCTGAACTTCTTCAATCCTCTTCTGATTCTAGCAATAACACTCTCTTCTGCATCTCCATTGGAGGTAAGCATATGACCGAAGTAACAAACTGATCAACTACCTCCAAAGTGACACCATCAACCATAACACACATTAAATCTCGTTCTGATGGGGATGCAGGTACCCCTATACAAGTCCTACAACTTTAAGTTGGCTGCCTCAGTCTGATGGATTCTCCCATCGATACGACGTATGAGATCTCAGCTGTTCGATCAGCTGAGCAACCTACTCTGTGAATTAGAGTGAAAGTGGCTGAGTAGACCACAATCACTTGTACCCTTCACCTGTTCTTCAAGCATGTTCAGCGTGACACACATGTGTGACAAGGCTGGGCTGTCCAAACACAGGTACAATCCATTCGACAGGCTTCTTGAGTTTCCATTTCCCCAATTTTCCTCACATGGACTGTGATTATGGCAAAGAGAAGTTGTCAAAGCTTCCCAGCAAGTGAATCGAACTCAGTCTACCCTTCGCATTACTGCATAAGGTCACCTACTGTGACATGTATAGGCAAGAATGTAAGTTACCATAAACATTTTAAGTCAAAGAACAGAGCCCAGTTGTACTAATTGAACAGGAAATGGTTTCCAACCACATTATTTTATGGTATATTCCACTGCACCATTACTCGCCACACTGCGGGTGGATAGGTAGGTACCATAATGGAGAAGAGTGAGAAACTACTGTCTTTCAATGCTTTACACATTAGAAGGATATCCCAACCTTTGACAGTGGGATTTGCAAGGTCAAGCACCACATTGATGTAGTTTTTCAATTTATTTCGGCTATTTCTGACCAATGGTATTTTTCTTCTGTACATTAGATGCAGTTTGTACATCAAAGGTTTTTCAATATGTGGATCCACATTCAAATCCATTAAGAGTCTTCAAAAGAGGTAAATATTGATCTTCTGTCTAACCCATTTGGAATTTTCCCAAGTCAAGAGCATGATAGGATGAGATCCTGATTGTCAGTTGCTAGAAATTGGAACAATTTTAAAAGATTGTAACCTTGACATTACTTTTCGATACAGACAAGTTTATCAGACTATTCAGTGGTGCCTTAAAACGTTTGTCAATGTAATGTTCCAATTGCTGATACAATGATTTCATTGAAGAATTATAATCAATAAATGGAAGACGCACTGAATATATGTGAGTGAATACATCCATTTCATTAAGACTCTTGGCTCATCTTTGTTTTTGCTTTTCGCCATATCAGCATCACTGTCTTTACTTATGTCTTGCAGATTAACAAAAAGTCCAATTAAATTGACAATAAAAATACCAACAAAACATTCCACTATTAATATATCTGATTGATAAATTAGTTAACTACTTATTTACTAATTTTTTGCTACTTGTTGTCAGTTGTCTAGTCAATGATTATTGACTATTTGATGGGAGTGGCAACTAACCGATGTTGACTAGTCAGCAGTATTCCACTGATAGGTTTCTGAGAGTGAGTTTAGTAGTCAAGAACTGTTTAATATGCTTTGGTCATGTGGCATTTAAGTGTAAGAAAGAAATAGGTGAAGTAGGTTTACAAGTCAGATTCCTTGTATTCCTTGTGTAAGAAGGAAATAGGTGAAGTATGTTTACAAGTCAGATTCCTTGTATACCTTTGCAAGAGAGGTTTCTTAAGTTACACAAGTGTTTGTATACCCCGTGTAAATTACATGACATTCATCCATACAC
The DNA here is from genome assembly GCA_010016065.2 of Carybdea cf. marsupialis auct. non (Linnaeus, 1758). Classification (NCBI taxonomy): domain Eukaryota; kingdom Metazoa; phylum Cnidaria; class Cubozoa; order Carybdeida; family Carybdeidae; genus Carybdea; species Carybdea cf. marsupialis auct. non (Linnaeus, 1758). Next base: position 13,819 of record JAAAKL020002756.1, on the reverse strand, counting down.
ACATCATTTGGTTGTAGGATGATGGTAAAACAGTTTCTGTTTAATTTCGTAGTGTAGGAGTAATTTTGTTGCAGTAGTTTTTCATGTTTCCAAATTACTGGCTTTTCTTTAGAGCAATGAGAATCACAACTTTGCAAAGACAGTAGCAAGGAGTTCCATTTTTCATCTGACTTTAAATGAGAGATCTATTGACATCTCATTTTGATAGTTGGGAGAATGTGCCATTTATGTCAATTATCTGCGGAAAGAAATAGCACCAATTTTTTACCTACAGTGATCTTCTTAGGCTGATGAAAGTAAATTATTCGAAGCTGCAGAGTTACTTATCACTGACGTAATTAGATAAACACTGTGCAGGAATAGGTGGTGAAGAGGCATACTGTAGATTATACAATTTGATAGGTAGGTATGAGGATAAATTGGGTGTGCCTCAAATTTTGATGATAGAGCACTGCAGTAAGTAAGAGTAGAAATTTGATTTGAGTTTATTTTTAAGGGACTTGGCAAAAGATGATTGTGGAATTTTCCATTTGATATTTCAAAAGCCCTACCAGTATCTTAGATTCAAAGGAAATTTAAAGACAGGATTTTACAGTAGGAGTGGACACTTTGCAAATTATTGGAAGGGGTGTCAAAGGCAAATTATGCACCTGTCTGCCTGTGAATAGTTATTGTCTTATACAATAACAAATATATTCTGACATAGCTGTTAATGTCGAGTAAACAATTGAATATTCTGACTTATGTTTATTTTCCCTCTCTAGTTACTTCTGCGTATGTTTTGTAGATAACAAATCTTTCCAGTTTATGGTATGACCATCTAATGGTGTACTTTTTATTTGATTTTGTAGATGATGTGTCAGTGAGCAGTTTGCTTCATGTTAACCAGTGTGGAATCCTCGTCTGTGGATTTAGCTTTGGATGTTTTCAGATCTGGGATCTTAATTCTTTAGACTTGATGTACGTTTGACAATAACTATGCATTTCTCTATTCAAATTTTGAACAGAATCGAGTTGATTGAGGAATTTATGAGTACAGGTTTTATTATGACATTGTACTTCCAGTGCTTTTTAATTAAGGTTGGTGCTGTACGTGATGTCTGTTTATTAAATGCATGTTGCTCAAATGGAAAGGCTGGCAATTTTTGAATGAATCAAAAATGTAGGGTAAAGCTGCTTTACTTCCTTATTGTTGTTCATTTGTATCCAAATACATATCGGCCACTTGTATTCAGAAAGGTATTGAAAGGAAACGAAATAGCTATGGGCTGTCTTTATGTCTATTAACCTTTTCTATAAGGATTTATTGTGTAGTTATAGAGGGAGATGGACTTCGCATATACCATATTATGAACTAATGACTTTTATCTTCATGAACCACTTGTACCGGGGCCCTGAAACAGATCTATCTGTCAAGATCTGCCTCAGACACATGTTTTCTTGCACTTGATCTTTTTAGCCTCTAACGTATTACTCAGTCGGCCAATTGTTTAGTCAGTCATGCACTTTGGCACAGCCCGGCTCTCCAATCCCTGAGATAAGCTACTAACTATCTGCAAGCACATGGGTACTTAATCAGACACTTTTTGAAGTAGTGTTGATAGTGTAATGTTTTTTTGTCACAGATATAGCAGCCCACCAGAATATGGACTAGCTGGAGTAACAAACATCTTGTTTCAGGTAATAATAATATTATTTGTATACCGTACTCTTAATATCTAGATACAACTGCTTTAAAAGACAAGAAAAGAGATACTAGATACCTAGCCTCCATCTGGGAACTGCATTAACCCACTGGTCCACTGGATCGAGCTTCCCTTTGTTTCCAACAGAGAAAAATTTTGGTCAGGAGCACTAGTCCCCATAAGTTAAAATAGCGTGGGAAGGTCGGCCGTGTTACGGAACATTGTTTATAATCTTTGTATGATGGGGACTGAAATGACATCCAACAACTGACCTTACATCGAGACGGAGGATTCTCAATCCAATGTTTTTAGAGATCAGTGTATCAGCCCCTGTTAATTTAATTGAGGGAACCCAAAACTATGAAGAGCTTCCCACTTGGAAACAGACTTGCGATGAAGGATTACTATGCAGGATATCATGCTTCACCTAGAAGCTTCGTTGAGTTTTGTATCAACATGTGACACATTTGCAAAAGATGTGTATCCAGTCATTTATTTCAGTTGCAATAGAGATCTTACTTAAGTGTTCGGTTAAGTGTTTGGTTTTAGAAATAGGATACAGGTAAGTGGTATTTTATCAGAGTTGGGATGTTGTTATACCATGCTCATTTGGGTACATACTCCTGTCATCATCAACTAGTTGGGTGAGATTTGGTATGGTAGTTTCATGCAAAATTGGTCTTTCTTATTGGAATGTTTCATCTTTGTTGCCCCCTCCTATATGTGTAAATCGCCAAGTAAGCTAGTAGTTTTTTTGGCAGGAGAGACTTCGAAAATTATTATTACATGATGGTCTTTGAGTTTTTCAAATATCAGAATAGTGGATCAAAGCCTTGCAAATGGGATGTTGTCTTGTCTTACTGTTTATCGGTTATCCAAACACCAACTTTAGTAGTGTGGTCATTAAGAGATAGTTATGATCATAGTGTTCATTTATGCTGACAGGACTGTATGCTTATGGTACATGTTTCCTCGCAAGCAAGGATGTTGCATCTTCATTTTAATGGCATATGCAGTCTGAGTTAATCAACCAAAAGAACAGTATTTCCATGCTATGATCCAAACCTTTATCCCAAGACAAGCAGTGGATGTTTACTTGACACTTTTCTTGTCTCTTTTTTTAGGAGCCAGAAAATGATCCTAGACACTGCTCTTATGTTTGGGTTGGCCGAGGACCTTTACCCTCTGAAACCATGTATGTATATCCTTTATAGGATTTTATTTAAAGTCCCTGAATGGGAAATTTTGTAAAAATTATATATGTTGCCTAAGTATCACGACCTTTTGGTTCGTTAACTGTCACCAAATGAACTCAAAAGCTATATTTCCATAGTGTAATACATGTGAGGAGCAAGTGGAAAGTTTTATTATGACAGGGTGAAAGTATTAATGTGCGTGAAGAGATTTCTCGATTACATATTACCTCGCTCGTACAGACATAGTAAGTCAAGTCATACTACCTGATGTAAAATATTCGCCATTTATTTTAATTTTTGTATCGAGTCAGTATCTATTTAATATGAAATGTAGCTGTGTCAACTATTTGCCATAGCTTCAGCTTGATGTCAAGGATTTTTGTAGCAGCGCGAGGGCTACTGCTTACTGGGAAGTTTTTTTACACAGTTCCATAAAGACTAACGGGCAGTACCACTGTGAGGGTGGGGTGGGAACGAGGACTGCCACAAGGATCTTGTTATGAAGGCTCTTAAGATTTGAATTTGTAAAAATAGTTCAGGGTGTGGTCGCTGACAAGGGCCCCATAGCCGCCCTGAGACCTTCGGCGACATTCAATCTCCCACCAAACAGTTACTGTTGGATTTTAACAACGATTAGAAGGTAAAAATCCAGGATTTACATCGCTATCGCCAATCATAACTGGGGCTAATTGATTCATGTGTAAAATGTTTAGACTGAAAATGTTTTTTTATGTGATGATATTTGTGAAAGTCGTACTTTCTTTCAGATCGGAAAGCGCAGCGACACTTTCATTATACCAGTTGGTGTTTGACATGGAAAAATATATCCGTGGGATTGGTATTGTGTATCAGGTATGCAACACCCGTTTTTATTTTTCATGCAAAGGAGTGGATAATTTTTCATTGATAAGAGAGATCGATCGAGGATAGATGCGTAAAAGACTTAAAAACAGCCAATCATCAAAACATGAAAAAGCTACTTTACGCGATAAAAACAGAATGAGATTATCAGGCATCTTCACAAAGGTCAGAGGTCGTTTGTTTGACATACCTCGGCAAAGGCAAAATGATCTTTCTCACTTCATTTGCCAGCTTGAAATGCATATCTCTGAGAGACAGGAACATTTCCTTTTTGCTTCATTTTGGTCCCATTGTCCACAATGACCTATATTTTGTACGTGTCTTATTATCACTATCTACCACCAGTTTCCTTACGTATAATTGCTATTGAGGGATTGTCGGTGGTGTTTAATCGCAGTTTAGCTATCAATGTCACTTGCCTGCTTGGACTTTATCTCCATCATATATTCTTGATAACGCACGACTTTCACGAGGATGTGAATCAATATTTACATCAGCCAGAGCCTTGGTCAAAGGATCAGGACATGTCAGTCCCTTGTCCCTTTTCCTACCAATTGTTTTTAAGAATTTATCTAAGACAATGAAGGGAGTATGTATGTGTGTATGCGTATATGTTTGCATGTTCTACTCCTACTCCTCCATTTCTTGACGGATCTTCACAAAAGTCGGGCGTTGACCTCATTGGACCCATAGAATTTTGACGACAAAAGATGAGCCACACCGGGGTTTATCTGGTGGGCCTGAACTCCGTGGGATTATTAAGTAAGGGTTCAAAACTTGGTGTGTACACCCGTAACCCTTTAGATATCATACTGAGTGAGACTGACCCATCGGTGGTGCGTAACGTGCTGGTTGCTGTTGACATCCGTATTCCGCGTTAGTAGTATCTCTGAATTTTTGTTGTCTTGTCTAAGTGGGGGTTGGGGGTAGGGCTGCAATCAATATGCTATAGTGTACGACATCATGCTGCAAAGTTTCTTACTATTTATGCAGGAACTGGAGGGAGTGTGCTTGCGTTTTGAGCACCAGCTTACGTCTGACGTATTTCATTTGGCGGACTCAATGTCAGTTGGAGGAAGAATTCTTTGCTGCCATGTCTTAGGTATGTATGGTTCTAGTCAGCTTTAAAAGGTAGATTTTGAATAAAAAGCTTTGGTCATGTATGTATATAAGGTGAAAGTTATTTATTAAAAACATGCACATATAATTACTGCTTGGTGCCACCCTAAGTGATTATGTAGACAAATGGCAGCAATGAAGAGTTGCAGTAAAACAAGAGAAATATATTCGGTTGCTTGCGTTTTTCTGAGTTTGCATTCGTCTCTCAAATCGTCGACATAACTACTGTACAATGCAGTGCATTGAATTAGTCGGCCTTATTGTGCGAGACGTCCTGGGTTCGATCCGCACTAGTACTTTAGCAATCATGTTTTTTCTGAGAACGTATGTAGAGATACTTTATGGTTTTGTGATGTTAATGCGACATTTTTAAGGTAAATTTACTTCGAGCCTCTTAAGTCAATGAACGGGCTATTTACTATTCCCAGATTGGTTATTCTGCATCTGGTCGCCCAAACCATCCACAAAGTACTACACGTTTTGGGTCAATTGAAAGACTGAAATTGTTGTACTTTCTCGCCCAAACATCGACAAGAAGTCAGAAACAGTGGATTTTTGAAAGTAGTTGCTTCGGGTAAAAAAATCGCACAGTCGGGTTTTGTAGCCTTTTTCTCTAGTACAACACATAAGGAGGATATTTCTCCTCGCCAGACAAATATTTAGATTAAAATATCCGATTCTTTTACCATGAAGTAGATTTTGATATCACTAAAATTATAATGAACACTTGTTTCCATTTAATTATTTAGAAAGAGACAGCAAGAGGTCCAACAGTGAGAGGATGGATACAGACGGTTAGTTGCCCAGGAAATCCTGTTTTTTAATTTACTTTATAGCCGATCATAGTAGCTTTAATTTAGGCATCAATATCATCATCATTGTCGTCGTCATCATCATTATCATCATCATCATCATCATCATCAATATTATCACTACCATCATCACCACCACTATCAACAGCAACTAAAATTTTAGATTCCTTATTGTGAAGCCTTGCCGTGGCATGATTTTGGCTTGCGGCAACTGCCCAGCAGTTTACTACTGATAATAATTTTCTACGAGGATGATGGCAATCCCAGATTTCATTCATTTTTTGAATGGAACCTATGTTGGTGCCTAAATAATATTGATGTACCTACCATGGTCTATTTCGTGGTCAATCAGTCGAAAAGTGCCACGCAGTTGATGTTTTCCCTCTTTCTGGATGCCCCAGGTAGTCGAGGCTGTAGTGATTAAGGCTAAGGTAGTCGTTCCAGTCAGAGGATGTTTTCTATTTATACAAATATTGAACTGTTGATATTGCCAGGTCCCATGATATGTTTTGATTAGTCAGTGGCATCACTTGCCTGGAAACTTCGCTTTTTAAGCCCAAATTTAGGGCGCAACCATGGCGTACTATACTACGTGGTATACAACCCTTGTTTCATAAATTTTTGGATCAACATGACAGTAATTCTTATCATTTGCCTACAGGTCCACAGTTCGATTCCACCTTGGCATATTTCGTCTGGGAAGCACCAGAGCATGATACCGAAGTAAATCCTTCGTCTTGCCACCTTGGTATATTTGACATCAATAGATGGTATCACATGCAGCTTCCTATGTCTGTGAGGTAAGGTCTTCCACTACTCTAGGATTGATGTAAGTCCCTCCCGATTGATTCACAGTTGCCTTTACAGGTGCATATTGAATCAAACTATTGCGTAACCTAGAGGCTGTTTACCTATTGGGTCGTTGACCTTATTTATTGGGAAATACCATTTCTTCTCCATTCCTTTCATTTGGTTGTTTTTCCTTTCTTTCCATGTTTCTGCCTTTTTTGCTTTCTCTCTTTTTCTCCCCAGTATTCTTTTATTTTTATGAGTGTTTATAACCTTATAGCGAGGTAGTTAAATAACATCCACCACATTTACGTTTGCTACAATGATTAATCGACTTTTAATCAATCATTTCCAGTTACTTAATTGATTTTATTATAGTTGAGGCCCTATTGATGTATTTCACATATCGTAAATCATAAATTGATTACTACTTTGTCAGCACACTTAGAAAAGTTAGAAATTGGTATAGTTTCCGTCTATAGGACTTAAGAAACAGGTTGTGCGCAAGATGTTTCCTGAAATTATTCTACAGATATTTTTATTTTATCTCGAAATACTTCAGGGACGCGACATACGGAAGTAAAGACGTTGCCTGTCCATTCTTTGCATTTTATTCATTGACTGATGTGATTGATGTGGTTGCTCCGGACGGGATTGTGGTATGTTGCATTTATTGATATTTCTTGCAAACTTCCCCGTTAGCTTTTATGCCCTTCACGTGATTTTCAGGTATTTTGATCTGTTGCCATTGCTTCGTTGCCTCTTCACATAACATCTGTTTCACTTGGATAGCTACGTATGATATGAGAAGCCGTCATAACGAACTGTGAAGCATGTCTAACGCCTCAATGGCCAACGCTTGACATCCTCTGATCTCTAAAAACACTGGATCGGGCATCTTCGGTCTCAGAGTGAGGCCAGTCGTTGGACGCCATTTTAGTCCCCATCAAGCAAAGCTTATAAACAATGTTACGTAACTGGGTGGACCTTCCCGCGCTATTTATTAATGGAGACTATTATTCGTAACCACACTGTTTCGCTGTTGGAAGCAATTGGAAGCTCGGTCCATTCTTTTTAGAGATCAGTTGTTGCATCCCAATTTGAAGTGTTCTTTGTGGACACTCCAACTATCCTTTATTTATTGTTTCGCTTGACTGCTTATATAAGTGTTAATATCACACCCTCCGCTTACCAATGACATCTATGTGAGAAACTGCCATCTGATTATTTATTTTTGATCATATTTGTTTAAGTTGTAGTTCACTGTGTATATACAACGTCCTTCTATGGCAGGCACGTACAATGGTGTTCTCCAACCCACATTTACTACTCAGCTTCGGCCAATCTTTTTCAGATCTATTTCTATGGGAGAGTACACATATAGTGACCACACACGGCGTATACCTATTTTCAGCCAGAATAGTTGCGTCCTAATGTTACTTTTTGGTGCGATTAAGTACGACAGATTTCATACCTTGCTTAAGGATATTACAGTGGAATTGGGACTCTTTCCTGTAAATCTCATAACCCGTGGATTATATCAAGAATTTTATCAACAACCCCTAATTTTTTTAACGCGCCTTTTCAGGTAATGTCTAGCACACAAAAAAATCCCAGTTTTTAAAAGTTCTCGCTAAGTTAAATCGTACCTTGTAATGTATTCCTCTTAATACATGATGCACCTCTAGGCCTTAGGTCATGTATTGCCAAAATGTGGCCGGAAACAAGTCCACGTTGATCATTAGCTTAAGTTAACCTATTTATCAAGCCATTCTCAAAGGTGTTGTAGTCAGTGAATTTTCAGCTTCATGTGGATATTGTTAGGTTATAGAATGTCATCGCGCTTAGAATGTATCCAGTAAAGTCCGACTACCAGCTGAAGAAAAAGTGTCATGGAAGTGACTCTGTCGTTGAGCTTTGACTACAAATTCACTTAAAACTGGGTACATGTACTTGTGCACCATGATCCCACTTGTGGGATCTATTATTTCAGCTAAAGGATGACATAATTCCTAATTTATTGGCTTAGATTTTAAACTTTGGTTAGCTTACATTGTTTCAAGGATTCATAAATTTGGCATCTTTGTTATACACATTGGCGAAACGTGACTGTTCAGTGTTGACTCAAAGGCTTTCATTTTCCATTTTCTCGCTGTCTTTCTTGCATAGGATGTTTATATTAATCCAGATGAGATTCAAATGTACTCGTCGAATATCATTCCAAGACCAGAGCAATACTTTTGGCCGTCTTCACTTGCTTTTGGTGAGTACAAAGCGAATTGCTGAATGACTTATTTCTCTGAGTTACCTGCCAAACGATCATCTAGTCGGTTTTAGTAAAAGTCGCGCATATTCACATCGCATCACTGACAGTAGTTACACAACAAAGCATGTGGCGTTTAAGTATATGATAGCATTTGGTACACCACCTTCTTGCAATTCGACTTTATTTCCTGTATGGCACGAACAAAGTGCGAAGGATCGCATATGGAGGCTCGAAAGATTCAGTGTAGAGTTTTGCATCTCCTGTGTATTTATATACACACCTACACACACTGAATGTAGTGTATTGAGCATGACATTGCTGGAGACATTGCTGGAGACATTGCTGGAGACATTGCTGAAGACATTGCTGAAGACTACTGTAGCCACCTGAAGTGACTTTATCGTCCCTCCTTCTGGACATTTTGTTAATTTACTCATGATGTTAAGATAGGGACTGTGGTCGAGCCCGCTGTCGCACTATTAAAGCTGTATTATAGGGCTTCTAAGTAATATATTCAATTTCACTTGTCATTAATGCAAAGCTTTGTTCTTAACTTCTGCCTTTAACATTCAGGTTGCATTTGTCTATCGGAGCGAAGTCTTGTGAAGGCCGAAATGCTTGGCATTCAACGTCAGGTGCGTATTCATGTGAAAAATCTTAAGATGAGCATCTTAAAAATAATGCAACTTGTACGACAGAAAAGAGGTACAACCAAAAAGAAATCTAAAACTGTAATGAAAGATGATGTGGGTTCTTTAGAAGAATGACACGGTGGACAAATTTCTTGTTCTCAGTGACGGTGGATATTGCTCCTCTTTCCCCAGGCGTTATACGCATTCTGTAGAAAAACGTATCTAGCAATCGATTCACAAAGGAGTAATAATTCAGGATGCAAGTGGTTTAAAAACCCAGGAACTAAAAATAAAGTGAAACAATAATATGTTACAATGTACAGCGCATTGTAAGAACCCGTTAAGGGGAAAGGACTGCTATCAAGTCATGAAATTTAGCGTAACAACTCTGTTACTGTTATTATCAGATATGTTTTTCGTTGCATGAAGTGTCACAATTTTTTTTGTAGTAGGGGGATAGTATCGTAATAACTGAAATAATTTGAGGGGAGGGAATACCAACAATGCCATGTTTTGGTATAGTTATTTAATGTTTTGTTGAGGAGGATGTAACAGAAGGGATTTTTACGACTATTGACATATATATTGTAAATATCTTTTTTAAAGTTTTCATGGAATTTGGGGAATATTATTTGCCAAAATTAGTGGTCACGTGGTTTCTAGAGAAGTATGTGGTGATGACGTGATTATTTTCCAGTATGCTCAGTTACATTTCGGTCAGAATTTTATTGGGTCTGTTTTAGCTGGTACAACTTGTAATGTCTTTTAAATTATTGCAGCACTATTAAGTATGACACTTTTGTAGTTATGAATCATCGTAGAATAATTGACCAGCAGCAGCGTGACAGATAGGGCTTCCAATTTGCACCACGGAGGGGGATTTAATAACTGGAACCGCCGATCTAGCCAAGCGATTATAATTGTGTGCTTCTACTTAGTTAAGGACATCATTCTTGTAAGCCATATATAGGGTATGACATCAAAGTTAGGGACTCCAAATTGTCTTGACAATCTATTGCGATTGCAGATTCTGAGTGGGAATTCTCAACCACACTCTTTCACAAGTACATTTAACATGGTAGTTACAAAACTCTGTGTCAGCTGTAATGGCAAGGGCGTACAACTACATATCATTTTGTTGGGGTTTTTTATTCTAGATACTAGCAGACATCGTCAGGAAAGAAACGAGCTCCTTCTCGGAAGCACATGCATTGTTTAACATGTGTTGGGGTGCGGGATTAATACCAAACACATTTGATATATCAAGGCCGCAAGACAAGCAGGTATAGGTTATGACTAGAGAAGATTGCTCTTAGTTTCTAATATTTTGTAGTTAATGTAGACGACTGGTTGAATCTCGCTGTGAACAATTTTCAAACTGGACAAGAAGGTTAATGAATTGTAAACGATGTTATTAACAATGTGTCCTACGTCACCGTTAATTGGCCGCAGAAAGGTTGTGCCATTTGGGAAGAAAAGCGTCTAATCTGATTTCCCCGCAAATTTCTGTGAACCCAAGAGTTTAGAGAAAAGAGTAGGTAAATATGTAGACGTACTAAATAAGGTAAAATGAAGTAAAATAACTTTGAAACACTTGATTTACTAAAAGTATTAGTAAAAGATTAGGGGTAGAGGATGCATTGATACAAGACGCGAGTAACTTCAGAAACAGCAATTTGACAGAGACACAGTGACTTTTGTGCATTAACTTGTCACTGTAGTTTTTATCTATGCCAGCAGAGTCCACGTTGTTTTACAAGTCGACTGAAATAAAGGCGTTTGTTTCAATTCTATGCCCATTGCATGACTTTTACATGAAATATTTTTTAACTTCACGCGGACTGTTATAATAGTATCAAAGCTTATCATAGTCAACCCTCGCTTGTAATTGACGTAAAAGAACTTTCTGAAAGTGGTACTTCAAAATTCGGAAACACACCTAAAATTATAATATTTGAAACGGTAAGAGTTTTGATCAAACTTAAATTGCAAGGAAAACATGCTACTATGTTCTCTCGTATTAACAGTTTGCTTCATTCGAACCATCAGAAGCCATTCACATCATTGTATTTGATTTAAAATGAACATATCATGACAAATCGGTATGAAGTAAAGGGCGAATGTGGGAAAAGGAATCCTCAATGGTGGGGTCTCAGTAACGTAGCCGTTAACAAAATTAACTATAATTTATCTTTGGTTTTCTCTTTAACAGTAAATTTACATTTAAACATTGCAAAACTTCTACAGATGGGCACAAAACGCAAAGGACATCAGTTACGTTAGACATTTTCGTCGGTTTTAGATTTTTTATCATTTTTTTATAATTTTATCTTTTCACAGTTTATATTTATTATTTGTCTATTTGTTCTTTCCAGCCCACCTTTATTTTAGGAATTACCCCGACCTCATTATGTGCGTTCCTGCATTCCCGTTGCTTCTACTCCTTAAGTACCGTGGAAATTTGTATATGAAGCTGTGGTTTGTACGACTCTGAAGAGAACGCACGAAAACCTTCAGTCAAAAAATGTCTACTCTATTCAAAAGTATCTTTAAATTTTGTACCACGAGCAAATTTTTTGTTAGTCAGAGGAAAGGGAAAATATTTTTGCGTAATTGTCAGTTGCTACGTTAGTTAGAACAAAGATCTTTTTTCTTCTTAAAAGCTTGTTTCTCAGTCATATGTGGACGGATATTATTATCAAACCAGTGTTATCGTCTTAACTTTTGAAAGTATACCAGGAGATATAAAGTCTGTCACCAACGGAATTCGAACCTTGTACCCTACGTATTCAATGTGTGTATTCTATTATGAGAGCTAGGTTGACCTCCATTGATAACATACTCGATTTTTCTAACCGCTACATCAGCTGCCAATGTTTCACCGTTGTATATCAGTCTCCAGCTCTACTAATTTTTAGACCATCCTCTCTGTTCCATTTGCCGTGACCATGGAAGGATTGCCATCTGGGCCATCATTCTGGGCAAAGCCCATCGAAATTTGCAGTTTTGTCAGATTTGACGTATTTTGTACTTCTCTAGTCTAGTATCTTTCAAAACTCATCGTTGCAAATCTTCTCTTCTTAAAAATATCCTCTTAACTCCATCCTTCTTTGCCACAAATATTTTTAGTAGAACATTGGACAAGATCTTACACCTCGTTTATTTGATAAGGTTAGCCTAACACTCCCTAGATAAATGCATGCACTTTTGTGATGGGCATTACTTTGTTTCAAATACCGAATGAGTAAAAGATTAAGATTGTATTTTAAGATAACAAGCTCAGGCTTTTTCACATTTGATGACGGAGAATTACAGTTGTAGTACAAATCTGCTGGATAATCTACGTGGTAGATAAAGATCCCAACTGTAATAAGAATTATCATTCTCAGGTCAAACTTTCTAAGGAACAACACACAACCTATTTCTCAGCATCTGATGAACTGCTACAAGGGCCTTAGACTCTACTCGAGCAACAGCTTTGATTTGTACGATTGCCACCCACTCTTTTATCTTTAGAATGTTTCATCTTGCCGACCAATGTGGAGCAATAACCTTGTACAATATTTTGCTCTTGGCGTATTTGTTCGAAAATAAAAAATCTCAATTTTGAGCTCTTCTTATATCCGGTTTCATAACACTGAAAAGTAACTAACAAAATCGCAATTACATGGTGGCGTATGGAACGTCGATCGCTTATATTCACGCAGGCTCAGTATAAACTAAATAGCTCATCATTTTTGCTTTTATTCTCCCACAGCTTCATTTTGAGGCCCTGTTATCGGTTGTATTGGAACACAACGCAGTCTTATTTGTTCAAAGCTGCATCAGGCGATGGACAGCTGGAGGTACGCTTTTCAGTAGTCACTTCAGTCGATGAATATCAGAGACAAATCATTAACTTGCAAGTTGATGTGTTCATGCTATTGCCTCTCTACCATCAAGAATGGTATTGGTGATCACATAAGCAGAACCTTCACGACACCTTTTGTCTGCACCTTTTTTCATGCGAAATTTATTCCAAAATTAATGTTCTTCCCAGTTTCCTAGTTACCCAGTTCCCAGTTTCTGCAAACTCATTTGGCTTGTAAGTATCGTAGTGATTTCTGTTTTGATACTTAGCATTAGGAGATATTACCTTCTATTACGTTAGAAATATCTCATAAAGGTCGGTGCAGAAGTAGTCCCAAGGGGGAGGTTAATCTTGGCATTCCAATTATAGTTAATTTATTAACTGAGATGGAGTGCTGAAGGACACTGTTGCACTTGGCATATATAAAAAAAATGGCAATACTTGTATGACGCAGCAGGAAGCTGTTTGTGTTTCAAAGCAAGATGTCTCTAGTAGCGTGCAGTTTGGTACTCCTTACATAACACGGAATTTGTTTTCGTCGACGAGTAGTACTGTGTTAATTTATGCGATATCAGTTTTTGCTTCCAATAATTGTTTAGTGTTTTAATT